>CABHPH010155809.1:6786-27932 GCA_902168325.1 Peromyscus nudipes
GTGAGATGTCAAAGAAAGTATTGTTTAGGAAGATAAAAATAAGTCATTAGAGCAAATGATGAGCGGCCCTGCATTAAAAATGAGTAACTCAGGGAATGAAAGTTTAGCTCGTGGGCAGAAGCAAGACCCCGGGTTTGGTCTTCAGCTGGGGGTGGGATGGAGACAACACACACACACACACACACACACACACACACACACACACACACACACTTTTATTACAGTGAGTAACTCTAGAACCTACCCAGCCCACAAAGAAGAGATGGCCTCTTGTTGTACCTCCCAGAAACCCTGCTATGGATTCATCTGGGCTCACAAAATCCCCACTACAAGAACAGTGTCTTTGTGGAGAAGGGCTGATCTCCCAGCCTCAGTTTCGTCTAATAGGGAGGACAAGCATTTTAGGAAGAGTGCCGCAGTGATAGAAATTAGCGTAAGCTTTGCAAACTCTTAGTGGGAAAGAATCAATGAGTTATGGGGAACACATCAACTCTCCGCCCCAGCCCTTTCGCCCCTCAAGCCCTGACTTCATTCCTCCCCTCCAAGCACCCCTGAGCTTGGCTCCTCTGAAGCAAGGTGAGCTCAAGGCGGCCACTCCTGGCTTAGCTGTGCCCCGCTCCACCCCATATCTGGTTCTCCCTCAGCCCAATCCCCACCCACTGCCCCAACATTTTCTTTTCTTTTTTTCTGGTGGAGGGTGGGGGTGGGGTGAGACATCAGAGGATTTGCAGTCACAACAATCTGGAGTAATTCTATAAATCTAGTCCAATTATGAAAACTGACAACACCAAATAACTCCAAATGGTATTATTTTAGAATAACTAAGAATAAGAAAATGTTGTACTGACCAAACAAAACTATAAAAGAACATTTCCTTATGATGGGGGGAGGGATGTTAACAAAAAACCATAATAGGCTCAAAGTGATACACTGACTGTGTGTCTATGTCAGAAAAAAAAAGTTGCACGTCCTTTGAATGAGAGTACAGATGACACACGGCCCGTGTCTTTGAATGCTGCAATAACAGGAAGGTCCTCATTTGCAAAGAGCCACAAGACTAGAAATTAGTAGTCTCTGCATAACGAAGGTAGTCAGGAAGAGCGACTCTACCTCCATTCTTGTAATTATTCCAAGAAAAGAATTTTCCATGTTTATAGTTTCCCATAAATAAAAAAGTACACTTAGAACCAATACACATTTGTAGTGTACACCGAAAACCTGGAGGAACAGAGACCTCTAAAACAAACATTTCAGTGAAATAGGTTTTTTTTTTTAACTAATTCAACTAAAGAGTCTAGATCTAAGAATTCTTACTATTCAAAAGACAGTTCATCACAAAATCAGGTGGACAATGACACAACATGAATCTAGGGACACTAGAGATTTGAAAAAGACCACCTTGCTGCTACCCTTCTCCATCCTGACGACTCAGTCCTCTCCAAGCATAAATTATCCTGCTTTAAAATTTTTCAGAAGGAAAAGTAGGGATGAATATGATCAAAACATATTTATGGCCAGGCGATGGTGGCACATGACTTTAATCCCAGCACTTGGATTAAGCAGAGGCAGGAGGATCTCTGAATTCGAGGCCAGCCTGGTCTACAGAGCTCCAGGACAGCCAGGGCTAAACAGAGAAACTCTGTCTCAAAAAAACCAAAAATGTGTGTGTGTGAGTGTGTGTGAGTGTGTGTGAGTGTGTGTGTGTGTGTGTGTGTGTTTTATGAAATTCTCAAAGAATACACATATTTTCAAAGACAGAGACTCAACATGTGGCCCTGACTGGCCTAGAACTCTATGTAGACTATGTTGGCTGCAAAGTCACAGAGATTCCTCCACTTATGCCTCCTGAGTGTTGGGATGAGTGTGCTGCCACATCCCAAAGTAAAAAATATTTTAAAAACATTTTTTTAAGTAAAATAATCTAATTGACAGTATTCTTTCTAAGCAGTGCTTTTGGTTTGGTTTTGTTTTAATTTTTGAGACAGGGTCTCACTATGAAGCGTTAGCTGGCCTAGAACTCACTATGTAGACCAGGTTGGAACTCAGAGATCCACTTGCCTTGGCCTACTGACTACTGGGATTAAAGGCATGAACCACTATGCCCAGGTTTTAGTGGTGACTTTTAAAATCTACAATGACAGTTGGTAGTGGTGGTGCCCGCCTTTAAATCCAGCACTCTGGAGACAGGTGGATCTCTAAGTTGGAGGCCAGCCTGGTCTACACAGAGAATGTTCCAGGATAGCCAGGGCTACACAAAGAAACCCTGTCTCAAACAAAACAAACAAACAAAAAGTTTCCTCTTGAAGAAAAACATATGAATATGAATATACATAGTTCATATATATAAACTATATATATGTAGAAAGAGACACAGAGAAAGAGAGAGAGAGAGAGAGAGAGAGAGAGAGAGAGAGAGAGAGAGAGAGTGGGTTTGTTACTTTGTTTTAAGATGAGGATCTTGTTATGTTGCCCAGGATGTCATAGACTACCTGGCCTCACTTACTTTCCCACCTCGGCCTCCTGGGTTGTTAGGACTACATATGCATATCACTACACCTAATTTCCAATAAGTTCAAGCATTAAAGTATCTTTGATGGACTAGTTGTTTTATAATAACTAATAATTAAAATGGGGTTTCATTTCCCACATCCCTATGTTCTCTTTTTTATTTTTGCTTTTCAGGTACTTCATATTCTATGACTTTTTCATGATCAAACAAACATCACGCATCACCCAAGTCTTATATTTTTGGTTGTGAGCCTAGCCTTTAACGGCTGAGCCATCTCTCCAGCCCAACATCACCCAAGTCTAACTATCAAGAATTAAAGTTCTGCTAGACATGGTGGCACATGCTTATAAACCCAGCACTTGGGCAACTACAGCAATAGGGTTGAGAGATCAAGGCCAACCTAGGGTACATAACAAGACCTTGTCCCAAAAGGACACAAACAAAAGAACAGATACAGTGAGAGAATGTGGCTGGTAAATGCAACTCTAAACATAATTTTTGAGATCTTGTGTGCATATCTATTCTTTTGTACTGTCACTTTAATTAACAGCTCCTTAACTATTTATACTTCCTTTATAACCCATAAGACTGTCTTAGACACTGTTCTATTGCTGTGAAGAGACACCATGACCACAGCAACTCTTATCAAAGAAAGCATTTAACTGGGGCTGGCTTACAGTTTCAGTCTGTTATCATCATGGTGAGACACGGTGGCGTGTACATGGTGCTGAAGAAGGAGCTGAGAGTTCTGCATCTGGATCCACAGACACCAGGAAGGGGGAGACACTGGGTCTGACTTGGGCTTTTGATACCTCAAAGCCCACCCCCCAGTGACACACTTCCTCCAATAAAGCTACACCTACTCCAACAAGACAACATCTCCTAATCCTTCTCAAGCAGTGCCACTCCCTGATAATTGAGCATTAAAATATATGAGCCTATGAGAGCTTAGTCAAACCTCCACAAGGATGATGCCTTATCAGCTACATCTCAAAATCAGAGCTAAGGACAGCAACTAAGCTAACTTATGCCAGATAAGCACTGCTTCCTACCACACCTCAGCTCATCCTATTTACAATTGGCTCATATATTTACTAGGTATTTGGTCCCAGTGCCTTCTCCTGACTGCTCTTCCAAAGAACTCCATAACCAAACCACTTTTTTTAAGCCCTTTTGTTGTTGGAGGTTTTACTCTTTTTTTTTTGGGGGGGGGGCACCACCCAGCTCCCAAATAAACCATACATGGAGGCTTATTATTAATTATGAATGCCCAGCCTCAGCTTAGCTTCTTTCTTGCCAGCTTTCCTTAACTTATCTCATCTACCTTTTGCTTCTGGGCTTTTCCTGTTCTCTTACTTCTGTAAATCTTACTCTTTTTTTTTTTTTTTTGGTTTTTTTGAGACAGGGTTTCTCTATAGCTTTGGAGCCTGTCCTGGATCTCGCTCTGTAGCCCAGGCTGGCCTCGAACTCACAGAGATTCGCCTGTGTCTGCCTCCCAAGTGCTGGGATTAAAGGTATGTGCCACCACCACCCAGCTGTAAATCTTACTCTTACTCTGTGGCTTGCTGTATAGCTGGGTGGCTGGCCCCTGGAGTCCACCTCTTTCTCTGGCTGCTAGATCTCCCCTCCCAGATTTCTCCCTCTATATATATTCTCTTTGCCTGCCAGACCCGCTTATCCTTTCCCCTGTCTTGCTAATGGCTGTTCAGTTCTTTATTAGACCATCAGGTGTTTTACACAGGCAAAGTAACACAGCTTCACAGAGTTAAAACAAATGCAACATAAACAAAAGTAACACACCTTAAAATAATATTCCCAGCACCCTTTTTAGTACCTTGCTGAGGAATGTCATTCTGTATGCTGTGAATGTGTTGCTCTGATTTGTTGATAAATAAAATGCTGATTGGCCAGTAGCCAGACAGGAAGTATAGGTGGGACAAGCAGACGAGGAGAATTCTGGGAAGAGGAAGGCTGAGTCAGGAGTCGCCAGCCAGACACAGAGGAAGCAAGATGTGAAGGCAGAACTGAGAAAAGGTACCAAGCCACGTGGCTAAACATAAATAAGAATTATGGATTAATTTAAGTGTAAGAGCTAGTCAGTAATTAGCCTGAGCTAACAGCCAAGCAGTTATAAATAATATTAAGCCTCTGTGTGATTATTTTATAAAAGGCTATAAGACTGTGGGTGAGAGATTTGTCCTGACTGTGGGCCAGGTGGGACACAGGAAATCTTCTGACTACAGTACCTGTCCAGTCACAGTGACTTGTACAATGTTTATACTGCTACTATCATTTTATTACTGCCTATAAGCATTCTGTATATCTTTTTCCATTTTATATTTTGGTTATTGTCCTAGTTAGAATTACTGTTGCTGTGATGGAACACCACAACCAAAATCAACTTGTGGAGAAAGGGGTTTATTTGGCTTACATACCCAGAGTCACAATCCATTGAGGGAGCCAAGGCAGGAACTTAAACTAGGCAGGAATCTGGAAGCAGGGGCTGATACAGAGGAGGGTGTGAGCCATGGAGGGTGCTCATTAATGGCTTGCTCCTCACGGCTTACTCAGCCTGCTTTCCTAGAGAATCTAGGACCATCAGCCGAGGGATGGCACCACCACAATGAGCTTGGCTCTTCCCCATCAATAATTAATAAAAAAAAAAAAAATGCCCTACAGCCAGATCTTAAGGAGGCATTTTCTCAATGGAGGTTCCCTCCTCTCAGATGACTCTAGCTTGTGTCAAGCTGACATAAAACTAGCCAGCACAGTTGCTCTCCAGTTATTTAGAGATGGAGGTCTAGCTATGTTGCTTAGGTTGGTCTTAGCTCACCTAGCAGCTGGGACTATAGGCATGTGCCACCACTTATCTAGCCAGATCTGTATATTTTAACCCACAATATAGCAGCTGAACACATACCATCAAATATTGGAATCATAACTCACACTTCTGTGCCTTAACACAACTGCACATGATAGATATTTAATGAATATATGATAAATGCAAAACAACTGATCAAACAGAAAACTATCTGCTAATAAGCCAAATATTTCACAGTTACTTTGAAGTGATTAATCAATTTATCCTAATTTGCTAAATTTACAGAGAAAACAATTCACAGAATGTAAATACTAAGGGTACCTCAATATGATCAATTCTCCCTTGTAACATGAAAATGTATTGATAGGAAATATAACTAAGAATCGAAATCTGGAAGCTGGGCATGATGGCTAATAACTGTAATCACAGCACACAGACAGCTGAGCCAAGAATACTGCCTCAAGTTCAAGAACAGCCTTGGCTACACAGTTCGTTCCATGTTACCATGGGCTAAATAAGAGACCCTATCTTCCTCCCAGCCCCCCCAAAAGAACAGAGTACTTGACAAGCGAGCTAGAGCTACAACCCAGTGAAGGAGCATTTGCCTGACATGGGTAAGGCCCTGAATTCTATACCCAGCAACAGAGAAATAAACAAGGAGAACTTTTTGAGGTTTTTTTTTGTTTTGTTTTGTTTACGTTTAGTTTGGTTTGGTTTTTGAGACAGGGTTTCTCTGTGTAACAGCCCTGGCTGTCATGAAACTTGCTCTGTAGCCCAGGCTGGCCTCGAACTTAGAGATCCACCTGCTTCTGCCTCCAAAGTACTGGGAGAAAGTTTTAAAAGCCAAAATAATCTTGGGTTGAAATGAAGTTCTGCTACATTCCAGGAATTTCTATGCCTAAATATCTGTATATGTGGGAAAAAAATAATACTTGTAGAAAAGTTTATAATAACCACACGAAACAAAGTAAAGCATTTAGCACAATGCCTCTAACTAGAGGGTTTGCAACAAATAAATGTTAAGTAATTAGATATTGTTAAAAGTATATGCCAGTCAGGCATGGTGATCTAAGTATTATCTCTGGAGTCTACATGGTGAAAGAAGAGCACTCCCAAGTTGTCTTCTGACCTATACACACATGTTCATGCACACAAATGATCAAATGAAAATAACCAGTTGGGTGGTGATGGCGCATGCCTTTAATCACAGCCCCCTGGAGGCAGAGGCAGGTGGATCTCGGAGTTCTAGGCCAGCCTGGTCTACACAGAGAAACCTTGCATTGATAAATAGCAACTATCTCACTTCACTTGTTGCTCTCAGCAGTATATAATGCACAAGTGTTATTTTATAGGTGTTAGGGTTATTTTTTGGTAAATCCTTTATAAAACTAGCTCCTTTAAACAACAATGAAACATTCATTTGCTGTAGAAATTCACTGCTTCTACAACATAATTCTCATGACAATTGCTAAGGACATGACTCAGCTGAATCTCACAGGAATCTCTCTCAGCACCTTAACAAAAAGATGTCATGTTCTAAACAACAAATGCTATAATTAGTGGCCTAAATAAGTCAAATAGGCTGGGAAGATTTCAAGAATCAGCTCACCTAATTTACAAAACTAAGACTGCAGACCAAAAGGGCATCCATTTGGTAATTTAGCACTAGTACTTATTAACTGTCTTTTGACACTGTTATTTATTTCATCATTCAGAGTTCTCCTTCAAATACAATTGTTCGCTTTAAGTAATATCCCCAAGCTAGATACAGTACTGCACATCTACAATCAAGTAAGTACCTGGGAAGCTAACACAAGAGGATGCACTTAGACATATTTCATACACTCCAGATGTCCTATCCAGAATGCTGACAACACCACTCCTGTTCCTTTGCCTCTCTCAGTGAGAACTCCAGGCTACTGTGGACTACACAGCAAGGCTTTCTCTTAAAAATAAAAAATTTAAAAAGTAATAGTCGCAGGACTCTCCACTATCAAAGCTACATTTAAAATGTATAAATTTATAAAGCTACAAAAAGGCTAGACAAACGAGGACTGTTTAAGTAGAGATCAAGAGATGGAGGAAGTCTACTAAATCCTTAAAGCTCAACTTACTACCGAAGACATTCTTTTTTACTAATGATGAGGATGGAACCAAGGACCACAGGCCCTACTCTTTAGCAAAAGAAAAGAAGCAACCCAATATCTTTTATTTTTAATTTAATTTTGTGTGTTTGAGTGCTGTGGTAGTTTGAATATAATTAGCCCCCATAAGCTCATAAGGAGTGGCACTATCAGGAGGTGTGGCTTTATTGGAGTGGGTATGGCCTTGTGGAGGAAGTGTGTCACTGTGGGGGCAGGCTTTGAGGTCTCATATATGTTCAAGATATTGTCTAGTGAGACACACCATTTCCTGTTGCCTGCAAGATGTAGGACTCTCAGCTACCTATACAGCACCATGTCTGCCTGCACACCACCATGTCCCTCCATGATGATAATGGACTCTGAAACTGTAAGCTGCCACCTCAATTAATGTTTTCTTTTACAAGAGTTGCTATGGTCATGGTGTCTCTTCACAGCAATAAAAAGCCCCAACTAAGACAAATGTTTTGTTTCCACTTATGTTTGTGTATCATGTGCATGCCTGGTGCCTTTGGAGGCCAGAATAGAGCACTGGATCCCCTGGAACTGGATTTGCAGATGGTTGTAAGGTCCATGTAAGTGCTGGGAATAGAACCTGGGTCATTTGTTAGAGCAGCCAATGCTCTTAACCACTAAAACATCTCTCCAGTCCCCAACCCAATATTTTGCTTTTAAAAGAATGACTTAGCCAGGAGTGGTAGATACATGCCTTTGCAAAGGCAGAGGTAGGCAAATCTCTGTGAGTTCAAGGCCTGCCTGGTCTGCCAGGCTGGCCTGAGCTATATAATAGAGAGAGCCTGTCTTTAAAAAAAAAAAAAAAAAAAAAGACTTGAAGGAAATGGGACTTCTCAGAAATCTAAGTATATAGACAAAACAATGATTCCTAGAGAGTAGCTGTATAAATGGGAAAAGGTTAATGTTAAAAGATAAAATAAATTTATAATGAACATTCTTTATAACATTTCATCAAGCTAACACATGGGTTTTGGCCAAAGGACAAAAACAACTCAACAGCATATCCATGTACAACATTCAAAAAGTGAAGGGATAATTCATTTGACTGGCTTTAATCTCGCTTTCTTATCATTACACTACTGCTCTTGGTTCAGTCACTAAATATAAAGTTACTCTTCGTGCTCCACTGGTCCCTAGGGATTCTAATCACTATGAAGACATGGAAACATTATAAACACATCCTCAACTAAATGATGTCATCATCACACTCCTACTCTAACTGTTGTTTTCCACAACTAAAGCTTTGCATCTTCAAGGAAAGGTTTTATTATCCAATCAACATTTGAACATTACAAATGAAAACAAAACCTCAAATATCTGCCATAATTTATAGCAAAATAAGAGACTATAACTGAGACACAACTGAGTTGATCAATTATTCTTGAATAATTAAATGTAAGATTTTTAGATATCTGAAATATTTTTGATTGTTGTTTTTTGGGTTGGTTGTTTGATTGTTTTAAATGCATGGGAGTGTTTGGCTTGGTTTGGTTTGATTTTGGTTTTTCAAGACAGGGTTTGTCTGTCTAGCCCTGGATGTCCTGGAACTCAGGCTTGGATTAAAGGCATGGACTACCACTGCCCAGCTTAAATATATGGTTCTTACGTTGTCCCGATTACTCCTGAATTTACTGTGCAGCCTGGGATGACACTGAACTTTGGGTCCTCTTCCCTCCCTCCCCAAGCTCATGTACCACCACAGTTTATGCAGTGTTAGGGAGTAAGCCCCAGGTTCTCCTGCACACCAAGGGAGCTACACTAACAGCATATTCAAGTTTTTTGTTTATTTGATTGGGGGTAGAGGGTATTTTTTTGAGACACAGTTTCATTTTGTTTCCCAGAGTGGCCTTGAATTCCCAAATGCTAAGATTATAGGCCACCACACATGGTTTCCAAGTCCTTTATACCTTCAGGTTAACACTGTATACTATATGAACGCTTTGCTGTAGAGCAATAGAGTCCTGAACTTAATCTCAAGTCCCCCACTTAGTCAGTATACTCACCTACAAAAAGAAAAACAATAATAATAGTAATAGTGGGTTGAGAGCGCCACAGTAAAGCTCTTACCTAGTATGCTTTAGACCCTGGGTTCAAAGCTAAGCCATACACACGCAGGAAGAAAACAGAAAAAAATAGTATTGCTCAGTCTGTTTAGGGGACAGTGAGATAACAGTAAATATAAAAAGAACTTAAATATACTAAATGCTCAAGAAATGCTGGGGGGCTGGAAAGGTGGCTAAGAGCACTTGCTGCTCTTGCAGGACCTTAGTTCAGTTCCCAGCACCCAGAAGGTGACTCCAGGTCCATGCATGGGTAGCAGTGGAACTGGTAAAAGCCGTCAGAATCCACATATATCATGAAGGCAAACGAGAGGGTTTTGACACCAGACAAACTGGAAAGCAGCCTTCAGTTCAGTTTTGGACAAGTTTAAGATATCCAGGGCTGGAGGTGCAGTCCAATGGGAGAGGCTTACCTAGCATACAAAGTCAAGGATGCATGGACTCAGTCTTCAATATCAAAAAAAAAAAAAAAAAGGTGAGCTTAAGAAAGAAATATATTTGAAACGCAGCCTCTAGATGCCAACCAAAGTCCTAAGACTGGATGAAATTACCTAGTGTCAGCAGAGACAACCCAAAGAAAACGTGGCACACACCAAAATCCCACCATTCAGGAGGCATGGACTATACAGTGAAACCTTGTCTTAAACAAATTAATTAATTAATTATAACTCAGGTTACAAATTAATTATAAAACCTGGGTTTGAAGGCTACACATGTACATACATCAATATGTCATAGCACAGTATAACTTTAAAATGATTGCATGGAAAACATTTCAATCAAAATTAAGATATGCAAGGAGGGGTCTGGGGTAGTACTCTTGTGCAAGGCCCTGGGTTCAAGGCTCAGCTCTGGGGTGGGGCAGAGTATGATATTCAAAAAGTCTCAGATCTAGGTAAAGATTGTGATTTTTTTCCTAGTATTCTTTCTGATCTTTCTGATATTTTCCAATATTTCTGAAATGAGCATTTATACTTCTTTCACAAATGTTTATTCTGGAGTAGTTTTTGTTTTAGAGCAAAGTTTAAGAGTAGTACAGAGACTGCCATGCAACGGTGGAGCTTGCCTAGCATGTGTAAGGCCCTAGTTTTGAACCCACAATTGCAAAAAAAATTAAGAGAAAATATATGCAAGATTAGGGAAATGATGCTTGCTGAGCAAGCCTGTAGACCTGAATTTGATTCCTGTAACCCACAAACAGAAAGAAACGGTAACATTTCTAGACTTATATTAAATACTAAGTGAGTATTGTAGCCTTAAGCGACTCCAAATTTCAATAGAAACCAAAGTACTGAGCACTAATTAAAACTCAATGACAATTTTTAAGAGTCATAGACATGGCTCTGTGGATAAAGGCGCTTGCCTCCAAGCATAATCATCTGAGTTCAATCCCAAGACCCCACATGGTGGAAGTGGAGAGCTAACGGCCACAAGTTGTCCTCTGAACTCGACGCTTGCACACATGATCACTTAGCAGAACTCACTGTGACTCTATTGTGATTCAGGCTCCATGACGTGTCAAAATGAAAGAACTATACAAGTAACACTCCAGAAAGGATGCAGTAATCCACAAAGACCCTCCCCACTCTGATAGCTTCCACAAATGAAAAGACTGCCTCAGCTAATCCCACACGTGACCAACTCCTTTACACACTTCACATTTCACCATACAGTAGTATAACTACTCACGCTTGTTATAGTGCTAAACAGAACAGGATGCTAAATTGTACCTTTAAAGAGCAGTGCTAACTCATCACACGTTTACCTTTCATATTTCCAGACTTTATTCTTCACTGTTAAAGATTCATAATTCCTTGGCAACACCCTATACTTCAATGCAATTCCTCCTGTGCCTATTAGATGTACTACTCAAAGAATGTCCTATCCTGTGTGTGGGTTGTGTGGTTGTGATTTTGTTTGTTTGGAGGTTTTTGCTATAGTTTTTGAGACAGTTTCTCTGTGCAGCTCTGGGTGTCCTGGATTCCATTCTGTAGATTCACAGATTCACCTGCCTGCTGGGATTAAAGGCATGTACTATTATACCCAATTTACACTGTGAATATGTACATTTGAAAATCCTTAAAATGAACCAGGTAGTGGCGGTGCATGCCTTTAATCCCAGCATTCAGGAGGCAGAGGCAGGGAGATCTCTGAGTTTGAGGCTAGCCTGGTCTACAGAGCGAGTTCCAGGGCTACACAGAAAAACCCTGTCTCAAAAAAGCTTAAAATGGCAAATCTTATATATTATAACATATTTTACATATTATAACAAAATCCACTAAATTATATATTTTAAATGGTTAAATTATACGGTACATGAATAAAAAAAATCAGTAAAGCCAAATTTAAATTGTTTTAAGGCCTGGAGAATAGCTCAGTGGTAAGTTCTTGCCTGGCATGTACAGAATGTCCTAGGTTCAATCTTCAGCACTGTTCAAACAAAAAAACAAAAACCATGTTAACCTAAGTTTAAATATCAAACCATGTATGTTGTTGGCTCAGGCCTATAATCCCAGCACATGGGAGGTTGAGGCAGCAAAACTGCTAGGAGTTCAAGGCCAGGCTGGGCTGCAAAGTGATATCCTCCTGCTTCCAAAAAAAAAAAAAAAGCTTAAATAATTAACTATATCTTATTGATTTAAAATACATGATACTTGGGTCAAAGACTGACCTGAAACTAACCTTGGCATTATTTACTCTAAAGGCTGGGAAGAAAAATGGCAGACAAGATAGCAGACGAATCTCTTTTTTGTTTGTTTATTTGAAACAGGGTTTCTCTACACAGCCCAGGCTGGCCTGGGACTCCACCCTCCACCTGCCTCTGCATCCCCAGCGCTGAAATTAAAGGTGTCCACACCCGACCCAGGTGAACTAATTTTTTCTGTTGTTTTTTGTTTGTTTTTTTCAAGACAGGGTTTCTCTGTGTAGCTTTGGAGCCTGTCCTGGAACTCACTCTGTAGACCAGGCTGGCCTCGAACTCACAGAGATCCGCCTACCTCTGCCTGGAGTGCTGGGATTAAAGGCGTGTGCCACCACTGCCCAGCGTAGATGAACTAATCTTTACAAAACTTTGCTGTGGGATGGTCTGTACGTCAAATCTGTTGCTCTGATTGGTCAATAAATAAAACACTGATTGGCCAGTGGCCAGGCAGGAAGTATAGGCGGGACTAACAGAGAGGAGAATTGAGAGAACAGGAAGGTGGGAGGAGACACTTCCAGCTGCTGCCATGACAAGCAGCATGTGAAGACGCGGGTAAGCCACGAGCCACGTGGCAAGGTATAGATTTATAGAAATGGATTAATTTAAGATATAAGGACAGTTAGCAAGAAGCCTGCCACGGCCAATACAGTTTGTAAACAATATAAGTCTCTGTGTTTACTTGGTTGGGTCTGAGCGGCTGTGGGACTGGTGGATGACAGAGATTTGTCCTGACTGTGGGCCAGGCAGGAAAACTCTAGCTACAAAACTTCTAATTATTTAAAGTACATTTTAAAGTCATTTCCAATCTTAAACTTTTAGGATACCAGCTATTTTAGAGCATTCCTTACATATTTCGTGCACATCATTCTTCTATTTTTATTGAGCATAGCCCTACAGAGTCCTTCTCTACACTTTCATTAGGCTACTTCAACATATGCACTCAATATAAAAAATGTTTAATTAAATTATGTTTTTCTCAATGTAGTTTGTTACAATTTTAGAACGCCTCAAAATTTCCCCAATCTAAGGTAAATTTGAAATACTGGGGCTGCAGTGTATCTCAGTGGGATAGAGTTTGCCTAGAGTACACAAGGACTTGTAAAATTTGACCATCATCGGTGTAAGAGAAAGAAAAAAATATTCTCCTAATAAGCAAATATATCATTCAAAGTGCTTATATACCTACTAATAATTATGTGGATCATTAGCACATTTTCTCTTTCAATATGCAAAAACACTGCATAAGTACAGTGTCATCCAGGCCACGCCCTCTATTCCCAAATGCCGAAACAGCGAATCTGCACCAAGTAAACTAGCAGTAACATGAAGCAGGAACTTGGGACTTCCAATTCTAGTTGCACACTTCACTTAGGCATCTTTTACTTCAAAGATAATTAAAGCCTAGGAGAGAAACAGCAAAGAGGAAAATCAGCAGGGAGAGGAGTAGCAGCAGAAAGGAGTTCAGGAGAAGTACGTCCAAAAGCTGAAAGCTGACTAGACTTGCCAATTAGAAAACTACAGCTAGCTGGGTGTGGTGGCTCACTCAGTATTCACGGCACTAAAAAGGCTGAGACAGGAAGACTGCCCCAAGTCAGAGGCCAGACTGGGCTACAGAGTGAGTGTCAAGCTAGCTAGGTTACACAGCAAGACGCTAACTTTAAAACCAAGCTAAAGAAGGTAGTCCTGGCGGCATCTGACTGGGAAGCAGCAGAAAGAAAGACCCTTGGGATAGGGAAGCCAGCATGTTTTGTTTTCACTGATCTTTTTACGGAGGGCCGGATGGGGAGGGCTATTTAGAAGAGAATACACCGCAGCCCAAGTATTTCAAATTTACCTTAGACTGGGGAAATTTTGAGGCATTCTAAAATTGTAACAAACTACATTGAGAAAAACATAATTTAATTAAACATGTTTTATATTGAGTGCATATGTTGAAGTAGCCTAATGAATGACAAAAAGATACCCAGAGAAATCAAAACAGCTAGGTAGCAGGAAGAAACTTTAAAATCCAAACAGTCCACCAAGTGCCTACCCTTGCTCCAATAGCATGCAGTCTAACCTGTGTCTCCCCATCATGAGATAACAGCCATCATGCCATGAGATGGCTGAGCACAGGCAGGTCACCCTCCAGAAGTCACAAAAGAACTGCAAACGGGATGCATACGAGATGTTTGCGGGCTGGGTACTTCTTCAGTTCTCCCTTCCAGACCTCACCATCTTTACTCCTCTGCCTACCCTCCTGGCCACTCCAGTCACGCACATTTGAACAAACTGTAAAAGGTTAAACTCTTTCTGTCAAGCACTATATTAACAGCAAAATCAAGAGTATATACAAGTGTGGTTAAGGCAATACATTCTAAAATTTTTCTGTCCAAGTCTCAAAACGAATTCATACTTTCTAGAGGTCATTAAATGCACACAGCTTACGTGATAAACAAGTGATAAACTAAAATGTGAAATAACTGAGACCTTGAAAATACACTGGTCATACTTTCTTCTCTGATCACTTTTCTTATTTAAAACAAAGGTCAAATTATTACCTAATGAATTTCTTTTCAGACTACACAGCACTCATTTTATAAAGATTAAATTCATACATTCTTTTTAATATACTTTATACTATAATTATATCAAGCAAATTCAAAATTAAATTATTTTATAATACTAATAAAATACCTGCTTAATTTAAAAATGAGTAAGATCCTTTTTGTCAGGGCTGGAGAGATGGCTCAGCAGTTAAAAGCACTGGCTGAGCCAGGCAGTGGTGGCTCATACCTTTAATCCCAGCACTCGAGAGGCAGAGGCAGGCAGATCTCTGTGAGTTCGAGGCCAGTGTGGGCTACAGAGTGAGTTCCAGGACAGGCTCCAATGTTACACAGAGAAGCCCTGTCTCAAAAAAACAAAAACAAACAAACAAACAAAAAAAGCATTGGCTGCTCTTCCTGGGGACCAAGTTTGATTCCCAGCACCTACATGGTAGGTGATTCACAACCTCTGTAACTCCAATTCCAAGGTATCTATAAACTCTCTCCTTTAGCCTCTGCAGACACCAGGCACACACATGGTACACCGACATACTTGCAAGCAAAAAACCCATACACATAAAATAGTAATTTTTAAAATCCTGTCATTTATTAACAGCTTATTTCTAATTCCACAGAAGCTATTAATAAATTATATGTATTCCTATCATATCCATCTCACAAATCAAAAAAAGAAATGTTTTAAAACAAGTCTATCTTTTATTTGATCACTTGGGAGGGGTGGTGGAAGATAAATTCAAGGCCAGCCTCAGCTCTACAAGTTAAAACCCAGCCAAGTTACAGGAGACCTTGTCTCAAGTAGATAAATACAGTCTGTCATACTCAGTCTTCTTCATTGCTTTTGAAAAGGGCTAAAGACTAAATTCATTTACACCCAGGTTTTAGGGACAAACACGGTATATGTCTATAAATCTCAGAATTTGAAAGACTGAGGGAAGCTGTATGCCAGCCTGTGCTATATCATGAGACCTCGTCACAAAAACTAGAAATTTAACAGAAAAGGGAACACAGGTTTTTTTTGTTTGTTTGTTTGTTTGTTTGTTTTGGTTTTTTAAGACAGGGTTTCTCTCTGTAGCTTTGTGTCTTTCCTGGAGCTCACTTGGTAGCCCAGGCTGGCCTCGAACTCACAGAGATCCGCCTGCCTCTGCCTCCCGAGTGCTGGGATTAAAGGCGTGCGCCACCAACGCCCGGCTGGGAACACAGTTTTATAGTATGTAGTAAGTCCCTATGTGTGTTACAAGAGATATAATGAATGAATTTCTGGATATTCAGCCCCTGTGTTTTTTCCAACAAGCATCAATGAAATTAGAATCCAGTTCTTATTCTGTGGATAAAAAGGTAATAAACATAACTGATTCACCTTGAGGGGAGCTCCATAGAATATTAGTTGATAACTAAAACCAAAACAATGTTATCTAATATAGGTTGGCACTAATCCTTTTATACTTCATCAACAATAATCATAGAAACTTATGAAAATTAAAACCACTTAAGGACCATCAAAATAGCTCAGTGGGTAAAAGCATTTGCTGTGTAACCCTGGTAACCTAAATTCCACCCCTAGAAACTCTGTAAAAAACCAGATGTGGTGGCTCCCATCTGTAATTCCAGCACTCTACTACAACAAGAGACCGAGACAAAGAGAACTAGCAGGAAGCTCACATACATCACAGAAACACCATCAGAAATAACAAGAGATTCTTCCTCAAAAAACAGGGCGGATGGAGAGAACCAAACCCTGAAAAGATGCTCTCTGATCTCTGCTTGTGCACCCACACTCACAAGCATAAACACACAAAATAAATAATCAAGTATTTAAAGAAAAAAGCCACTTTTATATAACTATATATAAGTCTGACAATGCCATAGTGAAGGTCATTGCTTTGTATGAAACTAAATTAGAAGTCATTTTTAAAAAACACAGGCACTTCTTTCAACTAACAAGTTTTGGTTTGGTGAGAAGCAGGAAGGAAGTAAAATGCCCAAAATAAAATACAAGGCTGAGAACGCAGCCCAAAAGAGTGCTTCCCTGTTAACACTCAAGAGCCTGGTTTGATCCCCAGCACCACAAAAATAAATAAACAAACAAACAAATACAAATTAAACTAACATGTAAGACTGAGTGAGCAAAGCCTATTATGTATACAGTGCTCTGCCTGCATTGCCAGAAGAGGGCACCAGATCTCATTACGGATGGCTGTGAGCCACCATGTGGTTGCTGGAAATTGAACTCAGGACCTCTGGAAGAGCAGCCAGTGCTCTTAACTGCTGAGCCATCTCTCCAGTCCCTGATTTTTTGGTTTTGTTTTGTTTTGTTTTGTTGTTTTGGTTTTTTTGAGACAGGGTTTCTCTTCATAGCCCTGGTTGTCCCAGAACTCAGAGATCTGCCTGCCTCTCTGCCTCCTGAGTGCCAGGATTAAAGGCATACACCCCCACTGCCTGGCTGAATTCTGTACTCTGTCTACAACTATCAGCTGGGAGAAGACAAATCACAAAACTGATATTCAACAGCAAAGCTGCACAAGTAGGTGCCAAAATAAGTGGCATGGCCAGTAATAAAATTAACTCATTTACTCCATCTTTACTTAGTGCCTAGAACTTACCCATCAGAAACCAATATTCAAACTCTTCTCTTAAATGTTTAAAAAAAAAAAAAAAAAAAGTTGGCCTTCAGGTAGTGTTGTGTCTCAGTGGCAGAGGGCTCCTGGATCTCCACAACCAAAAGTAAGAAAAATATTGGCCTTTAAAGCAGGAAAGGTGTAGCCCTGTAAAGGAGACATCTCACACTGCACAAACACTAACACTAACATCACAGGAGATAGTCCAGGATGTAGAACCAAAGCTTGTAGACTGTCATGCAAAAGCCCTTCACACAATAAGAAAATACCCTCCCTCAGCCACCTTCCCAATTCTCTGAGGTAGACTGGAGTTTCAATTTCTCTGTGGTATACTATACATCCATACACTATACACAGCCTCGGAATACGCATACTTCATACACTTTGTCTTTTCACATGGAGGTATGATTCGATAGGCCAATAGATGTTAGGGGACAGTCTGGAAATGTGCAGTGGGACTGGGCTTGCCCTCTGGCCTTTCTGTCACCGCCTTGACACATGCTCCTCCAGATTTGGGCCCACGAGACACAAGTGAAATGAAATAAATGATTGTTACATGGTATGAAGACTCTGTGGCTGCAAATTATCTTGTAGCAGAAAATCACCGTACTTGGAATCAATCAGCACTGATGACATAAAGCACTTGTTCTCAAATGCAAACTTTAAAACTCTTTGGGGCTAAACCCCCCCCACACACAAAAAAGTATGTTGTATAAGTCAGTATAATTAGACTACAGAGAAAAAAAAAATACCCATTTTATCAAGAACTTCAGGTAACTAACTGTTGTAGTATCCAAACTGGGAAACAAATGACGAGAACTAAAACTGCAGTTACTTGACAAAATTCACTACCCACTCAGTACCGCTGGAGACGATTCTCTCACTTTAGACAATTATACCTGAAGAGATGTAAAACCGAAATACAGACAAGAAAATTAGTTCAATCGTATTACAAAGCTGACCCTTAAACAAGCCTGAATTGCCTAATTAAAGCTAGCAGCACATTTAATTTTTATTAAAATAATTTATTTACTCTGATTAATTCTTGGACTCCTTAATTCTTAGAATAGTTGGTATGCACAAAATTGGAAATTTTTTTTTTTTTAGAAAATTATCTAGTAAACCAGACTTGGTGGCTCCAATCTGTAATCCCTGCACTTGGGAAGCTGAGGCAGGAGTATCAGTGTGGACAAAAGCTTGAATCCAGCCTAGACCTCATGGAGTTGCAGGACACACTGCCACACACACACCGCCACCAATGAAGATGACAAAGATCCGAAGAATGGCCCAGATCTTAGTCCGCACTATCTTTTCCCACTCAAGTGCACTAACCGAACCTACCAGTCACATCAACTCATCCGTGTACACCACATCTACAGACACTCCCTAGTCCCTTGATAGCTGATGAAGCCGCACTACTAGTCAATCCACTATCAGGCAAAGCTGTTGGGTTGATTGGTTTTTTGCTTTGCTTTGTTTTTTTGTTTTGTTTTGTTTTTGTTTTTGTTTTTCTGTGACAGAGTTTCTCTGTGTAGCCCTGGCTAGATAGAACTCACTAGGTAGACCAGGCTGACCTCGAACTCACCGAGATCCACCTGTTAGACAAAGTTTTTACACGTTCAGAACCATGGCGGTGAATGATCAGTACCTGAACCATCATTTTGTAAACGTCCAAATCTCACATTTCAGTCACAGGGAAAAGAAGTTGTTGCTGGCTCTACTGCTGTTAGCACTGAGGAGGTGGGGAAGGATGCAGGCTATAATCCTCAAGTTACTGTGATGAGTTACTTAAAATTCTGCACTTAATTCTCTCTCTCTCTCTCTCTCTCTCTCTCTCTCTCTCTCTAAGAGGGGAATAATAATAAAAACCTAGGATAAAGAATTGTCAGGAGGATCAGAGGAGAAAATATATGTAAAGCTCTTTTAATAGTTGCTGGTGCATATCAAGTACTCTGTAAACACCAGCTATTACAGCTCTGAAATCCAGCTTCAAAAACGCCATCATCTGGGACTATAACATGGGGAGAAAAAAAGAGAGAGAGAGAGAGACTAAAATCCCTTTTATACAAGGATTCTTTAAATATAACCCTTTTTAAAAGAGGACAAAATTCATTTACCAAATAGAAATAATTTTGAAATCAATGTTATTTTTCTCTGATTTTTATCAGTTCTGGTCACAGAATGATGAGCACAACACTGTGAGAATTTGCATTCTAAAAAGGTCAAATAATTTTAAAAAAACAAAATGTTCTTATATTTTTGCTTGCAGAATGACTGCTTACGTGTCAAGGCCATTTTTACTCTTTTCATATTTTACAGGAACCACATGACTTGTGGCTAGAGATTTAAACAGCTAACAAAGAAATTTAGAGAAAAACTGTTCAGTTTTGCTTCAAAAAGAACTGAAATGATCAAAAATATTAAAACATCAAGTTTTAAGGTATAATCAAGTCAGATCTTCCAATGATTTTTAACACTACATAGACTTACTATTTAAAAATACTAGATATAATGAGCTGGAGAGATGGCTCAGTCATTAAAAGCTAAGCTCACGATCAAAAATATAAAATACTAAATATTAATCTACAATAGACAAGAGTATCAGGTTCACAAAAGGAAACTTCAAATTTGCTTTTAGTATTTCCCCAGGACAGACCTTTAAAATGAAAATTAAACAAGTAACCTGTGTGTCTATTACAACAATGAAAATTTTATTGAATGTGACAACTACTTTTAAAAAATTGGAAAACTATTACCTTGTCTACTCATTTTTAAATGCATACTTCATGTAACTGATTTAAGAATTCATTCCTGAATTTTTCTAAAAGCAAAGCACGAAAACTGTTGCTTGAAAATGACTGCAATGTTAAAAAATGAGTTGTTTTTTTTTCTCAAGGCGACTGACAATTAAAAAGGAAATGGCCAAAGGAAAGGGGAGTACCATTTCCTTTCACACGTTAGTAAATGTCAAAGAACTTTCAGGAGTCAAATCTCCTAGAAGTCTGATGCGAGGTCAAAGTTGTCTCAATGACAGGAAAGCCAACAGACGCCAGATGACTAATAGTAAAGTTATCAAAACACTTGTGTGCCCAGCAGTAATTCCAAAAGCATACAAAGTACAAATGTCCAGGAAGAAAAGACAGAGAATAGTTAAGATTCTTGGGAGCAAAACAGTATTAATGACGACAGCAACAAACAGTATTATACAATGTATCAAGATTCTCACGCTCTGGCTTCCCCAACATGCATTCTATTCATCAGGTAACATTTTTAAATAACGAAAAGTAACGTGGATTCCCAAAGAGTGATCTAAACGTAAAAATAAGGTTCAATCAAGTGCGTGTTTAGTTCTTTTTACTGTAAACCAAATCTGCTTCTTTGCATTAAAAAAATACCAGCTCTGTCTCCAAAATCTTCTAATAGACACAGTTCACTAGCGATTAAAACATTATTTTTAATCCTTGCATTACCTCACAGCTAAAAATGTCAAGATACCACACCCAATATGTCTTTTTCCCCC
Organism: Peromyscus nudipes; assembly: GCA_902168325.1. Lineage (NCBI taxonomy): Eukaryota > Metazoa > Chordata > Mammalia > Rodentia > Cricetidae > Peromyscus > Peromyscus nudipes. Next base: position 27,715 of record CABHPH010155809.1, read on the forward strand.
TCTCCCGTGGGGGAGGGGTCAGGGAATACGGGAGTGGGGACGCGAAACTACAGGAAAACACAGAAGGTGATTTCCCTGGCAGGTTCCTCCACCGGGATCCGAGCGCACACGTAGAGAAGGGCGAGCACAGGCCTCGGCCTCTGCAGGCTCCCTCCCTCGCCACCCGCTGGGGTAGGAGCCCGGACGCGCCACCCAGGGCTACTCACCAGCCGTAGTGC
>CABHPH010155810.1:0-19896 GCA_902168325.1 Peromyscus nudipes
AGTAAATTATCTCCTATGTTACTTAAGAGGAGAAAAGCAATCATCTCTATTTCTCTCTTTCTTTTTCATTCTTTCTTTTTTTTCTTTCCTTCCTCTCTTTCTTTTTAAATTTCAAAAGAAACATACTGCTATTCTTGGTGGCTATATCAACACACATTACTACCAACAGTGTATAATGGTAGAATTACAATAAGAAAATTTCTGATTCTCAGTGACTGCATTTTCAGCAATATCAAATTTGAATAAAATTGGAGAATACTTCCTATGTCAGAAATAGCTTAGACAAAGTGTTTGTGAGGGGTGGAGCCTGTTAAAAGAACTAAGGTGTCTATGAAGTTGGAGTCTGTTCTGTGGGGAAGATTAAAGGCCACCAGAGTTCTCTCTGAGCTTCAGTCTAGGAGGAATGGACAAGATCCTGAAAGCATCATTTTCAGTCCTAGCCCTTCACCTAGCCTGTGAGTCTTGGAGGAGAAACTTCAGGATATGGGATTAATGTGGATGCATGAGGGAATTGGGGCACCAGAAAAAATCATAAATGTTGAAATAATAATCAGGAAGTATTTACCTGGAAACCCAATGGCATTTGTTATTTCTCTACACAGGGGTGATTGGCCAGCAGCAGGACAGACGTGACCAGCAGCAGGTGAGACAAAGTCCCCAATCTCTGACAGTCTGGGAAGGAGGGACTTCAATTCTGAACTGCACTTATGAGAACAGTGCATTTGACTACTTCCCATGGTACCAGCAGTTCTCTGGTGAAGGCCCTACACTTCTGATAGCTATACGTTCTGGGTCGAATAAAAAGGAAGATGGAAGATTCACAGTCTTCTTCAGTGAAAGCATGAAACAGCTCTCCTTGCACATCACAGATTCTCGGCCTGGAGACTCAGCCACCTACTTCTGTGCAGCAAGTACACAGTGCTCTCCAGGCACCTGCAGCCCATACCCAAACCTGCAGCTGAGGCTCCAGCAATATCCTGCTGTGGGGCTGAGCCTGGCAGAGGTGCAGAGGGGTTTTCATTTGAAGGAGCAGGTGATAGGTGACACAGTGAATATAAGGATTAGACTCATTCAGGCCAGAGACAGAGCTAGATGAAGTTACGGCTTTCTTTTCTCCAGTCTCCCTTTGCTCCTCAGGCACCACTGGAGTTATACATGTATTTCCTTAACTAGCTTAATTCAATTGTTTTCCTGAGTGGTTGTACAGATAGTTCTCTGTGTGGATGGATTGTACCAAGTGGTAATTATAACATCCCCATCTCCCTACCCTCTTGTCAAGGGTGTTGTTAATGGTTGTTATAGCCCAATATCAATCACTTTGACTGTGCCTATGTGATAGAAATCACATAGAACTGTCTTTTACCCTAATCTCCTCTGATGACAAGGGAAGTGGTGATTTGCATGACCACCGACCACTTCTACTTCCTTTTGTTTTGAATCTTCTATCCCTGTCTACATTCAAAAAAACTCAAATATTAAGCCAGGAGGCACTCACAAGGATGCAGGTGTATTTACAATAGACAAATGACATCCATGGGGAAAGAATAATTGAATTTATCCATATAATGAAAATACATAACTTTTACTAAAGAAATGATTTCATGTATGTATTTCATAGATGAAAAAAATAAAAAATTAGTATGTAAATTTTTTAGCTAACAGAAGAGGCTGTAGTCTTTATGGCCATCAGCAGCACACAGAATGGAAAAAGTGCTTCTCATTGCCTAACACTTTGCAGGGTTTACTCACTTCATGCTACATACGTACTAACAAAATTTCCACTGGAGAAAAATTTAGTTATTTTATAAATATAAATGTTTTCATACCATGTAGTTGATGGTCGTGTTAGCCCTAACCACCCAGGAAGTGAAGGAAGGAGGAATGTTTGAGCCTAGGATTGGGAGTCTAGCCTGAGCAGCCTAGTGAAACTCTGTCTTAGAAAACCAACAAAAACAATGCAGAAAATATTTAACTTAAACTTGTAAAGCCTGCAAGCTCCTTTCTCGTCCACAGTGAGTAGTTTTCTGTATGCAAAAAGGAAAGTTAAGACAGAAAATAAAGTCAGTTGGCTCTTAGCAGTAGGAGATAAATCTCACAATACCAGTGGGTGAACTCTCCAAGTCTTCCAAAGTGTTAAATCCTTTTCAAGTCTAAACTTGAGCTAGAAATTGGGAACAGTATTTGTATCGGATTGGTATAGGTTTCACTGAATACAAACACCTAGCTTGGAAGTCAGCAGGAGAGCAAAGGCATCCTTGAGGATGGAGAATGAACAACTTGGAAACTCTGGCTACCTCAGGACAGAACCCAGAACCTCCTAGGGAATGAGAGACTGGAAAATACTTAAAGAGATCTGAGAAACAATGAAGAAAGGTAATTTATAATAACATAATCATCACCACTTGGGTGTCTTCATGTGTAGTCAAGGTAGATCTCCGAGTTTGAGGCCAGCCTGCTCTACGGAGTAAGTGCCAGGACAGCCAACTTAGGTGGTGAAGGAGACAATTGAAAACACAAAACTGGTGAAGATGTAATTCAACAAGAGGACCATGTTCCAGTCCCAGTAGGCAGCAGAACTTGGCAACTTTGGCCACATGGGTTCAGGGTTTAGAATCAAGGATGTAAGAAAGGGCTTGTGTAATCTCCCTTTGCAACTAAGGAAAGACACTGAGGCCAGGCATGTGGCAGGGGTATACCTGAATAGATGTCCAGAAAGGCAGTTGCATGAAGCTGTGAAGGTGAAGTCTATCTGTATTGCTTGGGTGCCCCAGGATGTTAGAGATGCCAGAGTCTTGGGATACCTGTCACGGAAAGCTGCTAACAGGTAATGGAGCCAGTCCAAGAGAAAAAAGTGTGCTGCAGTCAACAAATCTGAAATGAGTTGGAGATCTGAAGAGAATTTTGACATCAGATATAGAAATGCAGATTTTGGACTTTGCCCAGCTGGTTTTCAGTCTTGCTTTGGTCCAGCATTTCCTTACTGTGCTCTCTTTCCTCCCTTTTGGAATAGTAATGTATGTTCTATGCTGTTTTATGTTAGAAGTTGCAAGTTAACCCCCAAGATAATGGGATTAATCCACAGAGTCTATTTAGTGAGCAAAGGAATTTATTTGGGTGTTAACTCACAACCAAGGGAGACTTATGATAGGGTCCATGAAAGTTGAGCTATGTCCTGAGTTGATTTGCCTGGTCCAAGGTCTCAGCATCCAAATCTACAAGGTAGTAAAGAGAGAGTGAGCACATTTGTACATCCCAGGTCTTAAGGGTCCCTCCACAGCCACTCCCCAGGGGCATGCATGTCAAGGTCATAGGCAGGTGTAACAGCTGTCTGTTACCTCACTAGGGGTAGTACTTCAGGGCATGGTTCAAACAGCCACCCATTACAGTGTACTTTTATACATGAATGTAACAAAGACAGCAATGATTCAAAGAAGGATGTTTGAGTGAAAAACAAACAAAAAAAGATTAGGAAAACATGTAAATAATAAGTGCCAGTAAGCACATACAAAATATTAACAGAGAAACCCTGTCCCTGAACTTTTTCAGGACAGGCCAACTTTAACAACATTGCCTGGCACAAACTATAGATCATATCTGGGAAAGCACAACAGCAAAGCAGAAGGCCATATCCAGATTCAGGGTACACTGACCAGTTTGGTTTCTATAGCTATGTTCTGACAACCAACAAGAATAAACATGTCTTATAAATTGATGTAAATGTTTGGCATATGTAGTCAGAACATTTCTCCAGCCCCTCTGGGCCCCTTGCAGACCCACAGTCACATAAAATAATCACTCAGAGGCTTAGTATTATTTATAACTGCTCGGCCATTAATTCAGGCTTATTACTGACTAGCTCTTGCACTTAAATTAACCCATGATTCTTATCTATGTTTAGCCACCTGGCTTGGTACCTTTTCTTAGTTCTGCCTTGTCATCTTGCTTCCTCTGTGTCTCACTGGCAGCTCCTGACTCAGCCCTTCCTCTTCCTGTCTCTCCTGAATTTCCTGCCTGGCTACAACATGACTCGACATAGTCCAGAGCAGCTTCTTTATTAACCAATCATAGCAACACATATTCACAGGGTACAGAAAGACATCCCACAGCAGGCATTGGAAGTACAAAATCATGTCCAAGACCAATCCAGGTAACAAAGTGCACTTAAAGTAAAAGGTCCTCTGTCTTGTTTCCTGGAGCTTCTCTTATAGTTCCCCAAGACATTGTTCACCATGCATCGTTCTTTCGACCATTATAGTGGTTTGAAAGAAAATACCCCCCAAAGGGAGTGGTACTATTAGACAGTTTGGCTTTGTTGGAGGAAGTGTATCACTGTGTGGGTAGCTTTGAGGTCTCTGTTGTTCAAGATACTCCCAGTGTTATGGACCATTTTCCTGTTGCCTTCTGATCGAGATGCAGCCAACACCATGTCTGCCTACTATTGTGAGATATCCACTGCAGTCTGCTAAAGGGATATTTGTAGCTAGAGTTTTCCTGCCTGGCCCATGGCCAATCAGTGTTTTATTTATTGACCAATCAGAGTAATTTGACATACAGACCATCCTACAGCACTTCCCCTTTTCTTTTTTTTTTCTTTTAAAGAGGAAGGTTTTAAATTTTACACATCTCCTTGGGAATTTGGGTGTAGTTTCTCTTACTACTTCCTGCTGGAGGGGGGCGCTGTATCTTATGGGGACACAAAGAAAATTTTAGGATTATGGAATAGTCCATGAGGCTGTATTGTCTGAGCCAGTTGCCTTCAAACCATTCTGGATGTTGGATCATCTGGGCCATGGTGTCATCAGAGACCTTTCAGGGGGTCTTGGCTGGTCAAACCTGATGTATCTTAATCTGGAACAAATCCATAGCCTCTGGCTTTCTGTGGGAACAAAAGCAGAGCTTCCTTTCCAAAGCAACATATCCTTACATCCAAATTATGAAGTCAAGGTATCTTTAAAATATACATATTGGTTTAACTCAGCTTCCTTTACAATCAAATATCTCTCTGCAGTTAAGAATCCCAAAGACAACACAATGCAGATTCTCTGTGTGATATCCATCTTTACATGGCTTATATTTTATACTACCTTTACTGTCTCTTTAAAGACTTTATTTTTCAAAACTATCTATTTCTTTATATAACTGTATATATTTCTTTTTCTCTCTCTTTGAAGCCTACGTACATTTTTACACACATTTTAAAGCATTTAAAGTCTTGTTCCATCTGAATCTGTCTTATTGTGAACCTGTTACTTTAAACTGCAGCATTCTAAGACTGAAACGGCTCTATGGCTGCTGGCTCCACCCACCTCAGCTTCCCAACATGGCAGTGGTACGTTTACCGCTAGCTCTGGGAGCTATTGTGGGTCTATGCTTCTATCAAAGCAGCATTTAGCCCAGAAACCTCTTTTTTTGTTTTGTACTAGCAAAGGCTAAATCCACCACGCAGCTTAATGTGCCACTTGCAGACGCCTCATTCCCACCATACTGCAGGTCCAGCGCACACGCCAGGAACCCACAAGTAGCTCAAACCGGCAAGCTGCCGCTCACTTGAGAGAGATAATTAGGAAGCTGTTTTTAGCTCCGTTTTAGAATCTTTTCTTTTTACACTTTCTCAGGTCTTAAGTGGAAATTCCTGCCCCACGTTCTGGCGCTATTTGTAGCAGGCTTTTTGCTAACCGTTCTTATATCTTAAATTAATCCATTTCTATAAATCTATACCTTGCCACATGGCTCGTGGCTTACCGGCATCTTTCCGGCATCTTTACATGCTGCTTGTCCTGGTGGTGGCTGGCAGGCAGGAAAACTCTAGCAACAGATATTATGGAATTGGTTAGGATATAAACTGAGGAAATACACTCACAAATACAGAACCGAGTAGACAGCTGAAGTCATGCTCTTTTCTGACCTGGAGCAAATGTACCTCGCAGTTCCATCACACCAGGAAGCAGGAAGCAGAGAGAAGGGACCTCATGATCCCTCTCCCTTTCCTTTTAAGAGGTCATGTACAGTCAAGCAGTGGTGGCACACATCTTTAATCCCAGCACTCGGGAGGCAGAGGCAGGCAGATCTTTGTGAGTTCAAGGCCAGCCTGGTCTACAGAGCAAGATCCAGGAAAGGCGCAAAGCTACACAGAGAAACCCTGTCTCGAAAAACCAAAAAAATTAAATAAATAAATAAAATAAAATAAAAAAAGAGGTCATGTACAATGTTAAGAAGCATCGCCTTCTTTGGGCCTCATAGCCCAAAGTTATGGGCAGAGCAAATACCACTACAGCCCACATACTGCACTGCTCCCCACAATGATGATAATTATCTGAACCTTTAAAATTGTAAGTGAGCCACCCCAATAAAGGGTTTCCTTATAAGAGTTGCTGTGGTCATGGTGTCTCTTTATAGCAACAGAAATCCTAAGACAACGATGTTCCAACTAAATGGACTAAAACTCTGAAACTGTAAGCAAGCTTCCAATTAAATACATTCTTTTGTAATAGTTGACTTGGTCATGGTGTAACTTCACAGCAGTAGACCAATGACAAAGATCCAACCCTGCCAGTATACTTAATCCTCATTTTCCTGAATGAATGATCTCTTTTGTATGATTCCTAAAATATTAGGCTTTACTTTTTAAAGATTTGATTTTTGTTTACATATGTCTGTGCATGTCCACGTGTGTCTACACAAACTTGTGTGTACACACGGTTGCACACACCTGTGTGCAAATGAAGGCCAGAAGATGGTGTCAAATCACTCAAAGCTGGAGGTGCAAAAATTTGCTGGGAGCTCAGCTTGTTAAAACAGGTTCTGAAGTTCCATCTTTATGCTTAGCAGCAAGTGCCTTTAACTGACAAGCCACTTCTCCACCAACCTTAAGCTCTATCTTCACTAGGAAGTATTGTTTGCCAATTAAATCTCAAGGAAACACAAGGCAGCATTTAGCATGAGACCAACTGTCCAGCCCTGCACTCAAACCCAATGTGCTCCAAACCCTCACCACAGAGTCTGTGGCCATGCAGCATGGAGAGCATCCACCTGCTCCATGGAGAACTAGAGCAGGCGCACAGCCCTGCCATCCTGAGCTCCCCAGGCTGCTGTGGCTCCCATGGTCTCCTGCTCATCCACAGAGACAGCAGTCCAGGGCATGTGCTGCATGTCAGCACTCAGCAGTGAGGTGGGCAGAGGAGTATACCTCAGATACCAGAAACTCATCCCCATGTACATGTTGACCAGTTATTTAAACGCATACTGAGACCTGGAGTTCTTTCAGAGACCTTGTTTGTACTTTCTCTTGTAATTGACTATTGGTTCATTTCATCCATTGGGATAATGAGAGTAAATGACTAATTAAGAACTACAGACTAGGCGTTTTGGAGTTCACTACCCATGATGGAAAACTTCACACAGCCTTGAGGCAGTGCAAGGGGTTTGCAACTGCCTCTACGAAATGTACCTCCCCATGGGAGGCCTTACATTCTTGTAGGAGGGAATGAGGGGTGAGTTGGGAGGGGGAGCTTGGAGGGGCAGGAGGAGGGAAGAGGGGAATCTTTGATTGGTATGTGAAATGAATAAAAAATTTTCTTAATTAAAAAAAGAGCTACAGACTAAATAATGATATAGCAGTACCCAAAGTCCAAACACCAATTTATGTGGCATTAACATGCTCCTAAGTTCTTTCAGGTTATATATATCATGCACACATAAACGTCTTGAGTCACAGAGAAACATGACAAGATTATCATGAGACCATTTTGTACATTAAAAAATACCCAGAATTTAACAAGTGAGACTGAATACTTCAGGGCAATAGTATAAAAGCTTCTAGGACTTGTAATAAGCAGTTCTTTTTGTGGAGAGAACAGGACATTGTCTGAATAAAACTTGTTATTAGACTTTTACTAGGTAACCAGGTTTTGTAAAAAGTAAGTTTTCAAATTAGTATGCCCCCCTCCCCGTCTGTCTGTCTGTCTGTCTGTCCGTCTGTCTGTCTGTCTGTCTGTCTCTCTCTCTCTCTCTCTCTCTCTCTCTCTTTCTCTCTCTCTCCCCACTTGTGTGTGTGTGTGTGTGTTTGTGTGTGTGTGTAATCCAGTGGTTAACATTCCTCTATTGCTATCCACGTTTATTTATTCATGTACTTATTTGTTTTTATTTATTTATTTATGTGGTAGAGGTTCTCACTGAAACTGAAGCTGACCAATTGGACAAGACTGTCTGACTAGTGAGACCCTGTGATTTTCCTGTCTCTGTTTCCCAGAGCTCTGACTGCAGGTGCACCCACATCAGCTGGAATGTTAAGTGGCTGCTGGAGATCAACACATAGGTCCTCATGGTTTACAGCAGGCAAGTGACACACTGAGCCTCTCTTTAGTGTGTAAGGACTATGAATTTATTCATGTTACAGTTTCACAGAACATAAACAGGTATCTTCTAGCATTCTGATGCACTGTCCTTTACCATGTGATTTAAAAGTAGCTCTGTTAATTGCTGAATTTATATGGACCCTAGTAGTAAAGGAGAAAGATTATTTCAGATGCCGGTGTTTCACAGGGAAATTCACAGACCTGTGAGGACATTTTTTTTTAAAGTAAGCTTTATTAGGTAATAGATGTAGAGAAGTAAACATATGACAATGGTCTGGAGGTGCATTAAAGATTGCACATGGCTCATGATGAATCTGACTTTGGGGCACCCAAATTATCCCTCTAAATAACAACCATGATTTCAAAGCAGCTTTATGCTCAGCAGGGACGTGTTTTTCCATTCTCCCTTTTAAGTGCTGACTCTTTTAACTACCTAGAAAGACAGGAAGCAAGTAAAAGTCCATGGTGAACTACACTTTTTCTCTCTGTATAAGGAACTTGTGGCCTGTGATCATACAAAGCCCCATTTCCTGCTTGAGGTGATGTAGGAAACACAGTCAGTACAAGTGCAGTGTCAGGCACTGAGACACTCAACACTGATCTAAGGCTGGGAGACAACTCACAGAGAGGGACATGTGCCTCATGCCTATCCATAGCCTGCTCTGTGTGTTGGTCACTTTGGCCTTCTCTGGTATGGATGTTTCAATTATAGCTAAGAATATGCAGGAAACATTGCTCTAGGCATATAGTAGTTTATATGGACATGATGGGGAACAGGAATTAGAAAGAAGCAAGCAGAATATGTCTTCAGTTAGGTTTATCTTGGGCCTTAAGGGACCAAATACCAACAGTGTTTTATTCACACTATCACAGAATAAGCTTTTTTCTTTCTTTTGATTTTTCTGCAGGATCCAATTTGGGCCAGAAAGTAACTCAGGTCCAGTCAACTGCAAGCACACAGGAGGGGGAAGAGGTCACCTTGGACTGTTCATATGAGACAAGTAAAAACTTATACCACCTTTTTTGGTACAAGCAGCTTCTTAGTGGAGAGATGATTTTTCTTATTCGACAAATTTCTTCTTCTACTCGTACTGAGAGGAGCAGCCGCTACTCTGTTGTCTTCCAGAAATCAACCAAGTCCATCAGACTTGTTATTTCAGCCTCACAGCTAGAAGATTCAGTCAAGTATTTCTGTGCGCTCTGGGAACCCACTCACAGTGTTTGAAATGATAGTACATGCTGAACAAAAACTGGAGCTCCTTAAGCATAGCCTCTCTTGCGGAGCCCAGATGAGAAGCACACCTGCACATCCCAGACAAGATGGTCCCAACCATGGCTCCTTCATCTGTGGTCTGCATCAGAAGTGTGTTTCTGAGTAAAACCTCATATTATGAAATTTAGAAACAGTTGTAGTGAGTGTCTTTGTTTTGAAAGTATTTAGCTAAAAATAGACCACAGAGAGCATGTGTATTATTATCTGTACTTGGGAATCTTACACCACAATAATCTAAAGTATTAGATTTTCTTTAAGTTGGTAACAGCACATAGCTCAGACTAGGCTTCTGGAAGAGCAAAGAATATAATTTCCTTGTGAAACTGAGAGAAGCAGAGCCATCATGAGTGAAGTTGTCAGAGACACATTAGGAGCAGTTCACCCCATGAAGCTGCTGCTTCTGGGGAGTCCCTACATCACTGTCTTTGCATCTGGTCCTGAGCCTGAGATATGGAATGACAGCTAGACCAGAATAGGGAAGGACAGCAGCATGAGGGCAGCACCTGATGGTACTCATATTTTTGAAAACACAGTGAGGCTCATAAGTCAATCCATTTCATTTTGAGGGACTTCAAAAGATCCATCCATTGCCAACATGCTACACACAGACTTGACTCAAGATAAAGAAAAGCTCTAGAAGTGAGGAGTAGAGAGTGAATGGTAAATTGAGTTGGAACCTCATTGAAATCATATGTGCCTGGGCCTGAATCAACTGAGGTATATCAAAAATATGAATGTATAGAAATATATCCCACCTGCTTCTCAACTCCTCTGCAGTTGCTTTTTCCATGTCCAACCTCCAAACAGAACAACACGGGGAAGGAAATTCTGGGAAATGTGTTTCCAGATATATTTTCAAAGATTTGTTTATTTATTTTATATTGTTTGTGTAATTTTTCCTGCATATATGTGTGTGTACTGTGTGCATGTTTGGTGCTCATGGAGGCCAGAGGAGGGCCTCTGCAAGAGAAACAAGTGCTCTTAACTACTCAGTCAATGTTCTAGCCCCTGTTTCCAGATAGTTTACATTGAGACTACAAAACTACCATAGAACTTCTGGGTAAGCTGTGGGTTTAGATGTTGGATTTCTGAGATAAGAGGAAATAGAGGCAAGGGAAAACCACAATAGGTCATTTAAGAGAAAAAGATAAAGCAAAGGGAAAGTACCTGAGATCTTACTTTCTCCACAAAGAACCAGTTAAGCAACAGAGCTGTAACAAGCTGCTCCTGCCAGTTATCACCACCTGCAGCCAGCATTGAATTGTCTGCCTGCATGATCTCCCTGAGAGCCACAGAGAGAAAATTCAGCTATCCTAATGCATTTTCTATGGTCTCTGCATCAGTTCCTTGTTGCTGGAGAGGTCCCACCAAACCCCACAGTTGCACAACCCACATATAAAATAATCACTCAGACGCTTATATCATTTATAAACTGTATGGCCGTGGCAGGCTTCTTGCTAACTGTTCTTATATCTTAAACTAACCCATTTCTATAAATCTATACCTTGCCATGTGGCTCGTGGCTTACTGGCATCTTTACATGTTGCTTGTCCTGGTGGTGGTTGGCAATGTGGTTGAAGACTAGATACTTACAATTTTCATTAGTTATAATAAAAGATAAGTTAGATATAAAACCTTAAACTCATAAATATAAGATAGATAGGATATCTTCTTTAATATTGTAACTGTAATTCTTGCTCGATAATTGTTTTGTTATATGTAATTTTACTATGTTAAAGTTAAAACCTTCCTTTTTGAAAAAGAAAGGGGGAAGTGCTGTGGGATGTTCTGTATGGCAAATGTGTTGTTCTGATTGGTCAATAAATAAAACACTGATTGGCCAGTGGCTAGACAGGAAGTATAGGTGGGACTAACAGAGAGGAGAAAAGAAAGAACAGGAAGTTGGAAGGAGACACTGCCAGCCGCCGCCAGGACAAGCAGCATATAAAGATGCCAGTAAGCCATGAGCCACGTGGCAAGGTATAGATTTATAGAAATGGATTAATTTAAGATATAACGACAGTTAGCAAGAAGCCTGCCACGGCCATACAGTTTGTAAGCAATATAAGTCTCTGTGTTTACTTGGTTGGGTCTGAGCGGCTGTGGGACTGGCGGGTGACAAAGATTTGTCCTGACTGTGGGCAAGGCAGGAAAACTCTAGCAACAGTTCCTGGCTCTGGATTCCTGCCCTGAGTTCTAACTTGGTTCCCTCAATGATGGACAGTGAGGTAGAGGTATGATCTGAAATATTCTTTATCTAATCCAGACTGGTTTTGATCTGTGTTTTATCATAGAAAACCCAAACCAAAATAGAACAGGACCTCACATCACAGAAAAGTGGTCTTTAATCACAGAAATTCTCTTATAGAAGGACCAACTGGTAACTTGTTTGGATTCATGACACTAGCAGCCTTTCCCTTATGTAGAGATATAAAATCAACCCAAGCAGAAGGAGAAAGAACCTCATCCTGAAGATGATGAATCAATGACTGTGTCCTCGATGCCTTTTATTTTATGATGCTGGGTATTTTAATGTTTATAATTTATTATTATTGCGCACTTTTACACACACGTATTATTTGCTTGGATTGTATTCCCTAATTATCCTCTCTGACTATCCTCCCTCTCCCCTCAAACCTCCTTCCAAAAAGTCTCATTTTTATCTTTTTTTTATATCATTTTCTTGTGGCCCACTGTACCTTAGTAGGGTTTCTTCCATGAGCATGGACATGGGCAGTGGAGTTACTTGAATAAAGACAACTGCTTATCAGTATATGCCACTGAGGAATATGACTTCCCCTCCCCAAGCAAGCACCAACAGACAACAGACTGTAGCTCTTCAGATTGCTTTGAACCTCCTGAAAGTGATAACGTTTAAAGATCCAATATTGTGCTGGTAGATACTGCTTTTGTGAGTTCATAAGTGCAATACTCATGTCATTTCCAGAAGATTGTATTTATTCATATTTATGTTTATAATTTGTTAGGTTGCTGTCTTATAATTTAATCTTGCTTTCAAAGCTTTTATGACTCAAGTCTTACAACAATTTCTCTATTGTCCAAAACTATGACTCACATGCTTCCTTTTTCATTTTAATTTTAGTCCTTCTTTTCTCCTTTTCCTTTCCTTATTCATTTTATGATTTAAATGTTAACTCAAAAGAAGTACATTGTCACCCAAACAGTCTTTGAACTACACTGGGGATTTGAAAAAGTGCCCTAGTGTTTTCTACTGTAAGTCAGCACTGGGACTTCTGCTGAGTCATTATGTCTGGTAGTTCAGGCACATTCCCTGATAAAAAGGGTAGGTAACATAAGTCCAAGTAAAGACAAATCACCAGAGAAGTCACATGAGACAAACAGGATAAAACAGAGGAGAAAGTTAGAAGAAACATCCATCAGATGCACAAAGCACAATGAATAAACACAAAATATATGAGAAAACCACCCACTATGACATCCACCTAAACTCACAACTCCTCAGTAGTGGACACCAAAGAGAATGGGACAGCTAAAATACAAGATAAAGAATAAGTTTTCTCCTTTGAAAGAATATAAATGATGATCTATGGGAGTCAATTAAGCATAAGAACAATGTAAGAGACTCAAACTCAGTGACTAAATAAGAAAGTTATCAAAGTGAACAAAATAATCAGGAACTTAGAGATATTTTTAAAAATGAAGGAAAGCTTCAGCAAGAAAATTGAGACTCTGAAAATGAACCAATCATTATTGTTACAAAAGTATGAATCAATCAATCAAACAGAAAATATCACAAAGCACCATTAATTGACTAGTCCAGGCAGAAGGATGAGTTTCATAGATGAAAGACAAGGTTGAGACAGCAATACAATCATAAACTATATAGAAAAATAATGAACATATCCAAACCTTCCAAGAACTGTGGGACATATACATAAGACCAAACACAAGGATCCATGGGGCAGAAAAAGGAGCTGAGAAAATTTTGAAAACATAGACAGTTCATTCAATCAAATGATAACAGACAAATCTTCAAGTTGAGTGAAAGAAATGGAGATTCAAACTAAAGAGCATTTTCCCTAAACAGACATAACCAAATAAGAACTGCTGCTTGACAAGCAAGGAAATTATTAAGGAGTATAAGGAAAACCAGACTGTGCATGTCTTTAATATGAGCACTCAAGAGAAAGAATCAGGTGGATCTCTGAGTTTGAGATCAGCCTGGTCTACAGATTGAGTTCCAGGAGAGCCAGGACTACACAGAAATCCCTGTCTTAAAAAATCAAACAATGCCAAACCAAAGAAACAACAACAAAACAAAACAAAACAAAACAACCACAAACAAAAAATGTAGTAGTACTTGCCTTAATGCCCACACTCTGGCAACAGAGACAAGTGGATTCTTGAATTTTGGCCAGTCTGGTCTACTGAGTGAGTTCCAGGACAGCCAGTGTACACAGAGAAAGCCTATCTCAACAAACAAAACAAATAAACAAAAACCTCACAAGAATTACAAGGGAAATAATACCAATCCACATTCAAAGGAGAAATATCAGAAAAGACTAGATCATTGTAAACGCCAAAAAATATGCCATGATATCGTTTAAGGCCTGAAATTAAATAACTATCAACCAACATTGCTATACCTGGCAAGTGATCTCTTCAATTCAATGGAGAAATAAAAATATTTTAATAAAAACAAATCGTAACAACCCAGACAACACTGCAGAAAATACTTAGAGCAACAGTGTAAATGTAAGAACAAAGGTAGTCTCATCCATAAGAACATAAAATAATGTATTTCATGAGAGGAAGTGATTAAGGAGGAGAGCCAGGAAAGGAATTGATCACGTCCAACACAGACAACCAACGAACCGCTAATATGAACTCAGAAAGAAAGAACAGCAATGAACCACACAACCAAAGCAACAACCAAGAAAATCATGACAACAGCAAGTCACTATCAATAATCAAGTTAAAAGTACATGATTCTTATTATATTAAGGTATCTTGATCTGGTTAATCCACTTTAAATCTTTGAAGATGGAGAACTACATCAGCAGCAGGACCTTATATGCACAAGGCACTATCATATAGAAAGTGGAGACGTCTACTGATTAAAGCTCTGCACAGAACCTTTAATAACAACCATTACTTTAGAGTGATTGTGTTTAGGTTTCAAGTAGGTCTGTCTTTTATATGCTGGGGGAGGTAGAATTAAAAAGTGGACACATGCTGGAATTTTCTCACTTATAGAAGAGCAGATGCTAGTGATGCTTTGACATTAAACCCAGAAACCACTGGCAACTGTGTGTGTCACCAATGCAGCATGAGCACAGGTGACTCATGACAAACATGGATGGTATGTTCAAATAAATAATGTTCAGGCACTGTTTTTGAATGATGTTGATATATTACATAAATTATAAATAATATAAAAATGTAAATGGCTTCTACTCACCAATTAAATGCCACAAGCTCACTGGTTGGGTTAAAAAAAATACCATTTGTGTCTCCATCAAACACCTCTCAAACACAAGAACATCAAAAACATAGGATGGGAATTAGCAGCCCAAGTAAGTGAAATCTGTAGATGTTGCACAGAAACTCTCATCTGAAAAAGTTGGCTTCAGGCCAAAGCAAGTCAAAGAAGTGAAGAAAGCCACTACATAGCCTTAGAGGATAAGCATTGGGCATATGGGTGAGAGGAGCTTTGGAGCTCCAGTTCAATAAAATAAACACTTAATGACATAAATTCTCACATGGGTCCCTAATCTGTAATAATCTGAGACCTCAATGGCTCACCATGACTTTAGCAAGCCCTCCCAAACTAAAAATAGCAAAGAAACTTCAGAGCTAAGGGATTCTGCAAGGCTACAACACTTATTTTGGCAGGAGAATCCCTCCCAGGAATGAAAGGTAAGGCAATAGACACTTAGAGAACTTACTAAATGCAAACAATGAAATCTTCTTAACACATGTAAAATTCAAATTCTCTACTCTGAGCCTTTGCCTTGCCTGCCCATAGTGCTGTCCCATCAACTCCCAACATGGTGAAGTTCTACATTTCCTATAAGTCTGACTCAAATGCAACCACATGTGAAGACTTTCCTTTCTCCTTTTTGAAAATCAGGCTCTAGCCTACTCCAAATGTGGAATAGGGAAGTATTTATTTTCAAAATTTTTATTTATAACTTAAATCTTTTTATCAGTCTTAAAAATTGGTACCAAATGTAATGAACTTCTATAAGAATTAGAGTCATATTTGTGGGTGGGAAAGCATAAACAGCTCCCTGAAATGGAAGTTTCTAGTTCCTAGAAGACACGTAAATGGAAGTGGTTGGAAGTTAAGATTGTTGCTATCTGAACAGGACCAACAGAGGAAAGAGGAGGACCCAGAGAGCTACAAAAGACTCAGGTCAGAATCAGTTTTGTGAACTCCCAGCCTTAGAGTATCCTCCATCCCTAAAGGATAAATCTTTATTTCCTCCTCCTCTGAGGCTCATCTTCTGTCTTACCCTTACACCCAGTCCTTTGTCTGTTCCTGGGAATGAACTCTGTAAAACCCTAGATGACCACCAGCATTACTGCTACATCTGCTTCCCTTGTCCCCTCCTACCGGCTCCTTGTCTCTCCCTTTGATGCCCCGTCTGGTTTCATGTCATGTTTATTATGTTACTGTATAATTTTCTGCTTCTTTTCCATTTTCAGCCCCTTGCTAGGCTCTCTTTTCTTCTTTTTCATGTCCTTTTCTATTTCTATGACTAGTGGTATTCCTCCACATATCAATGTATGTATAATCATTAATATCTAGGACCTATATGTGAGAAAAACATACAATATTTGTCTTTTTGAAACTCAAAAGGAAGTGGTTTTTACTGAACCTCTGCCACCAAAGATCTGAAGAATTTTGATATTCGAGCTGAGCTCCTGGCTGCCCTCTAGTGCTTGTGAGTTAAATTGTGAGAACACGTAGAGGTGGCAGCAGCTATCTGTTCTGATCTGAAGTTATAACCTTGTGATAATCATGGCAGGGGGATTCAGAAAGAAGGTTGTGGTGTTTGATCCACTGCTGTCTTATGTGACTGTGATTCATGTAGGAGTGCCAAAGATGATTCCTGGGTGCTCTGGGTTGGAGAGCAGAAACTGCTTAAAATATGAGGCTCAGCCTTGTTACCCAAGGTATGGTGTTTTTCTTTGTTAAGTGTATTTGTGTTTATATGCTGCCCCTTTTTATACTCCAGATATGTCCTGGGAGGTAAGAACAAGTCAGTGATGGAGAAAAAGTCACCATAGGAAACATGGCACAGTGAGCTCTTGTCATCTTCCACTCTGCCTCCTCCCTTCCAAGGTAATACAAGGTTTTCTGATGGGCACCAAGACAAGTGATGGAGCACAGACACCTGGGAGAAGCTGGGAAAGCTGTCCTTAGGATTCACTGCCAAGTAGATCTCAGAAGACTCCCCATGGGCTTTGTCTTGTGGGCAGACACTGCAGCCTCAGTGAGTGCCTGCTGGTCTTTAATGGAAGACACGGTAAATAGACCCAGCAAGTGTCTGAGGTACTGGAGCTACTTTGCTGTGTGATTTTTCACGTGTTTTCCTGTTTAGTGCTTAGTGGGCATGCCAAAGTTCTTGAAGCTTCCCTCCTTGAACAGCATAGTGACAACCTAGAGACAAAGATTTGGCTTGAAGTTCTGGACCTGCCACTTATTAGTTGAGGGGAATTTGGAAGACTGCTTTATAATTTTCATGCTTGATTTCCTCATTCCTAATGTGACTGTTGGTAATATCTACTGCAAATTTCTTTATGATGGATAAATGAAGTGATGGCTGCCAATGCTTAGTAGCCTGTGCCAAAAAATTAAAAACGTTATTTACATAAAGAGAAATTGGATCATCTGAGGTACATGCAGCCTACTGAGTCCATTTGTTTTGTCCATATGTACATGTGTTCAGGTGTGAAAAAGTATGATTGGTAAACTTCTGTTTACAAGCAAAAAATAAGCTAAGAAGCATTCTCTTGCTGCAGATTTAGCAGCACAGACCTACAACCCGTGGCTGGCCTTGGAAACATGGTAGGAAGGCAATCACCTAGTATAAAAAGCCTTTTCAAAGCTTGTATAGCCAGGCCTCCTTGGGGCTTTGAGGGTCAAGCCCTCACCAAAACTAAGGATGAGATACATTTGGAGAGCATTCTTTATGGCCCTGTGGGGAAGCTTTTGATAAACTATCAATGCCTTGGCCACTTCTTGATTCTTTTTAGCTAACATACAGTTGTGTGCTTACTAGAGACCCAACAAATCTGTGGGCAGCATCTGAGTGCCCAAGAACATCAAAAAATGACTCATATGTCATCTATACTTCCTTTCTAGGACCAGTCACTTCAGTCCAGCCTGTAAAACTGAAGAATACCCATTCATTTTACATATGGAGGAAAAATGATCAAGACTAGGAATAAGAAACAGTTACAATCTCTGTAGTGCATTATCTTCAGCAATACTTTGAATGACATGGGGTCAGCTTTAACAATGAACTGAAGAATGAAATATGATGCTTTTGGGTGTGGTCTGTCTGGAACACCTTGACATCAACACAGTCTTCTGTGACAGATTTCCCATCACATAGGGAGGGCTAAGGACTCAGTCAGCTTGCCAAAACTGTCGACATTAAACTGTCAGATAAAGTCTTGCTCATCAACATCTCTACCCTCCATGTTGTTGTACCCTCACAGGTTGAATGTCAGGATTCCCAGTAATTCTTGTTTCAGGTTTTCTGTATCTCAAGTTCATTTTTGATGCTTTCTTTTCTTCAGGAGTACTGAGTCAACAGACCCATGGATCTGACTGGGGCTGGATCACCTGGAGGTCAGCTGGTATTTGCCTCACTGATGAGTTCATTCTGAGGAGGAGGCCTTGATCCGAGGGTGGAGAATGTCATGAGTCCAAGGTGTCTGTGGCTTCTTTGAACTCCTCAGTTCTCTCAAGATCTGCTATGTGAGGAGGAAAGGCCATCAGATCCAGAAGCAGCCTGGCTGGGGCACAGACTAGAAAAAATCAGGGCCTATTCACACTGGAAGCCAAGGTCCAGAGCCTCAGTCCTGCCACCAATGCCGTGGTTGCTGGGGATGGAATGCATTGTGGCTCACTTTCCTGTGATCCTTTGTACTCCTGCTGCAGCAGCTGTCTGCAGGAAGCTCTCATCCTGGGCTGTGGCCTGTTCCACCTGAGACTGGAGATTTTCTGACCTAGATGAGGGGGACAGGTAGAAACAGGCCTGGTGGGGACCTGCTATGTCAGCCACTGAGCCTGAACCAGCTCTATACAGCTGGAAAATCCAGCCTGATCCTTCAGCTGAGGTCATTCCCTGCATTCCCCAAGGGAGAAAGGTCAGAGTGCACCTGGGCCTGGATTTTTTTGCTCAGCTTTTAAAATCTGCTAGAATATGAATTGAGAACTACACTACGCTGGACAAGAAAATACAGCACATTTCTCCAGATACATTATTTTGGAAAAAAAATAACAGTGTAGCAATGTCTGAGTGACAGTTGAGGACAGACATGCATAGCCTTGAATAGACACCAGGTGAATATGAGCAACCTGGGAAACTGAATGTAGACCCTCTAGGAGAGCCTACAAAATAAAATCATTGAAGGTTCTAATTATTCCTACAGCACAGAAACCTGTCTGAGTTCAACTCCTCAACTCTTAAAACTTCTTATAACCAGAAAAATCTTTCCACAGGAAAAACGATGCACACTGCAGAGAGCCTGTAATGAGAAGGAGTGTGCTGCTTGCAGATCTGCCCAAAGGTAGGAACTTCTCTGTAAAGGTGATGTACTGGAAGAAAAATAAAGTGGCAGGAGAACACACTGTCCCCCACAACTAACCCTCCTCCTGCTAGGTTTAGGAATACTATAGGCGATTTGTGGGGAGACACAGGGGACAAGCTACTGAGAAGATACCAGGGAGCTCAGAAGTGAATGAGGGGCACACACTCCCCAGAAACACTAAGGATCAAACGTAGTGTTTCCTGGAGAAGTTCTTGTTAACTGGGCCAGCACAATACCCTGAGGCGTTCTTTTCCTGGCTGTGGCTGAGAGCCATTCAGATGGGAAGAATCTTGAAAAGGACAGAGATTCAGGTACAGGTGACCTACATGGTTCTAACTGCTCCTCCCAGCTAACTCCTCCTCCTACCTCATCTCAGAGACACTGAAGTGATGTGGCAGCTTTTCTGCCAAGTCCCTGTGCTGGGTGACCAGCTCCTTTTGCTTCAGTGGGTCCTCT
>CABHPH010155811.1:0-20019 GCA_902168325.1 Peromyscus nudipes
CCACATTTTGTAAATGTCTCAAACGTACTTCAGACTTAGTGTGCCCAGGCGGACTCCCGAGCTCTCGATAAGTCTCCCTCTGGTGTCATGCAATAGATAACCCGGTGTCCCTGCTATTCATCACTTACTACAGAGCTGACTCCCACCGTGTGAACCAGCCACACACCTCCTCTTTCTCACTACCCACACCCAGAGTCCTCTTGATTTGCCTCATTTTCCTTACCCCACTGCCACCACCCTAGTCCAGGCCACCTGGTCTTCCGCATAGCTTCTCACCTTCTTGACCCCTCCACACCCAAGTGAGCCTCATCTGTCACCTTTTCCACACTCCAGCCAGAGTGCTGGCTTCAAATGCAAATGTGACCATGATCCTCACTCTCTTTAAGCCTCCCATGGCTCCCAGGTGTTCTCAAGATGAAACGCTTGTTGGTGCAGCTGAAAAGGTCCCTTTGATGCAATCTCTCCCTCCT
Organism: Peromyscus nudipes; assembly: GCA_902168325.1. Taxonomy (NCBI): domain Eukaryota; kingdom Metazoa; phylum Chordata; class Mammalia; order Rodentia; family Cricetidae; genus Peromyscus; species Peromyscus nudipes. The sequence goes on from CABHPH010155811.1 coordinate 471, forward strand.
GCTCCCTCTTAAGCCAAGGCCAACTCCTGCTTGTTCTCCCTGCTCTGGGGACCACAGCTAACTCGAAGTTCTCTGTCTTCCTCATGAACTGACTTCTAATGTATCTTTCCTCCGCCCAGACTACCCTCCCTCTTCTACCCATCAAGTTAAAGTATGCACTCTATGTGAGAGCTAAGGAACTCTTCATTTCTACTCTGCATAGAACAAACATGATAGGTTTCCGAAGCTGTATTTAACTTTCTTTCTGGGCCCAGTCATTACCAATTATCCTTTTCTCTCTTGATAATCTCTTCCGTGAGAAAAGGACAGGGGGGCAGGAAAAGAGAATGAGAGCTCTTGTTTCTGGCATCCTCTGGCCATGCTGACCTGATTACTGAGACCTAGAGTCTGCCAGTGGTCCTAAAACCAGATGGTGTCTCCCAGCCTCTAGCCTAACACCCAGTAAATCCTATTCTAGCATTGCCTTGGGTTTCTCACCTCATCTAAGTGCTGTTTACCCCCCAGAGCATGGACCAGCCTCTACTTCCACAGAAGCCCACTGAATCCCTACGATCTCACCCTGATCTACACTATAGCTCTACAGTCCCTTCCTAACCATAAGGCCATGCTACTAAGTGCGTAGGTTTACTTCTGCAAAATGAAAAGGTACCCACTGCTGAGGGACCACTGAAAATGATCCAGAGAAGATATTCCATAGGCTGGTTCTCAATATAGTCAGCAGCAGCAGAGAGGAGTGAGCTAAGGCAGTTTGACCAAAAGTGACCTTGCCAGTCTTCCACAGTAAGATACACCTGGGTCAAATGCCACCCCGTCCCCTCAGAAGCTATATAGCACTGAGCAACTTATTTCAATCCTTGGAGCCTCTGTTTTTGTTTATAAAATTGAAGACAACCATAAAGATTAAACCAGTGTTATAACGCGAAGTATTGGCACAATCTGTGACATCAGTAAGAGGCCACGGTTTGCCTCTGACGTCGTGTGTGAATATCATCTTCCATTTGGGCATGGTAACCTCACACTTATGAGTTCCGATGCCAGGCTCCACACTGCGGTTTTTTTGGAGTCTCCAAGTGCCCCATATCCCTGGTCAGGCCCAGCCCTCCAGTTGGCCATACCTGCTTTGACCTGTGTGAGGAGGAAGCCATCGCAGCAGGAGTCATGGTCACAGGCGAGCAGACAGAAGATGTGTGCGTCTGTCAGGTTGGCTCCCGAGTCTAAGAGCACCACAGGGCTGTACAACCCGGAGAGCACGTTTTGAAAACCTGTTGGTTCGAAGATCTTCTGACCAGCTGCAGTGGATTCATGGCCTGAAAAATGGCAGAAAAAGACAGAAAAGACCTCAAAACCTAGGGAGTTGAGCAGAGCTCCCTGATCTCACTCAAGTCTGTTGAATTTGGCCCATGTGTGCAGGAACAGGGTGGGACCAAGACAGAATTCTCTCTGGCATGAAACCTCTATACTTTGACCATGCATGGAGAGGATATGGCTGCCATACATGGACCTCAAAGCCATTTACCTGGACCACACGTGTTATACCTGTGAATATCAGCACACCTAGAAAACTGCATGTGCTGTTCCTTTGATTATTCCGATGTGACAATTTCCTGTCTGCATAGACACTGCACCCTATACCAGCTCATTTCATGTTTATTGCTTTATGTATGTAACATAGATAAGCCCAAATACATGGTAGTGGCAGACAAGGAAACTTGGCTGCCATCTTTCAGAAGTCACAATGAATACTATTTCCTTCATCTTGTTATATCAAACAGCCACAGAGGAACTCACAGTAGACAAGGCAGCTGCAGAACTAAGGGGTCTAGTCACTTGCTTTCAGCCTGTCTTAGGCTCTTCCTTCCAAAGTCACTGACACGTGACCCTTCACTATGTGACTCACCATCACTCAGCCCCTGCTGACACCTGCTTCTCAAGCTGTTTTCTACAGTGTCCACAACAGCTGTTTCTAAAGAACTCAACACATCTTTTTCTGTCACTAGGCCATCAACTTTAGCAGGGTCATATTGTCTCTGCTAACCCTCTGGTTAAAAGTGACTTTCACTGGGGCTTGCCTGTTCCTAATTCTGGTTCTCCCAAGAGTACCGATCTACAAAATCTCTCTCTCTCTCTCTCTCTCTCTCTCTCTCTCTCTCTCTCTCTCTCTCTGTGTGTGTGTGTGTGTGTGTGTGTGTGTAGCCTTGTTCTTGTGTTCATGTTATTCTGAGGAGACAGCCCTAGTCTGTGATGTGAATTGGCTTCTCTGGTCTACAGCAGGTAGGTGGAAGAAGAGACTCAGAGCCCATGATTTTCCTTCCCTGACTCCCCATTAGCCCAGTGGTGGTCCAGGCCTGCACTACCTCTCATTCCTAGAGACACTGCAGAGGCTCATGGTGCAGCCTTAGATTCTGAAGGTCCCAAGGGCAGACCCTGATGGCCCCTTGCTACACAAGTGCCAACATCCTCTGGGCTTCTGCTTCCTCCCCTACGCACAGGCCTGAGAATCCTTCCCCTCATGGATGTTGAACAGAGACAAACTGCACACAAGACAGCTGCGCGATGGTCCCGGTGCTAGCTTATGCCCAACGGGTGTTTTATATACTCCAAAATGCCAGCATCTCTTCCCTCCAAGCATAGACCCACTCGGCCCCATCTGCCTAGCATCCCATGAAAAGCTGCCACCATCCCTCAGTGGAGCCCAGGTTCCCTTAAAAGAGCCACCACGGTTTGTCACCATTAGAACTTGCCACTCCTTCCCTGCATCTCATTCACACCCTGCTTGGGCCTTTAGAAAAGATCCCGCCCCTTCCCCCGTATTTAAGCTATGTGAGAAAACGTCCACACAGCAGCTCCCAGATACGTGCATCACTAGTTTTCAGCCAAATGCCACTGTCTGAACACTGATTTCATTGGACCAGAGCTATGCTGCCATGACCATTTGAATGCTCAGTGGTTATTGTGTAACTGTCGACTGTCATTCTCATTGCATAGGTTTTCAGACTGCAGTTCTACAGGCCAGTGCTTCCTGGTGCCAAGGTCAGAGTCAAGGCTGACCTGGGTGTCCTTCACATAGGACAAGTGCCATGGAAGACCCTGAAATCGCCATGTAGTAGGCTTCCTCCCATCTTTCAAGTATCACTTGTTGTCTCTTCTAGGGCTTCCCCCGACTGTTAAAGCAGCTCACGTTCACTTTAGCCCCATCTCTCCTCTTCATTTTAATCTGAGAACTTCACATCCTGCAAAATGCTCTCGTCATTGAATCCATTCTTCTGCCACTCAGTGTTCTGTTCTGTTCCAGCTTTAGCCACTGGGCCACTAAAGCCCTTACAATCAGTCCTTCCATGCCTAGTGACGAGTTAGGGACATGCCAAGACTGTGTGCCCTATGTGGCTGTCATGGTCTCAACAGTGGGGCAGATCACAGTGATCATATGTGGAGGAAGTTTCCCCTGGATGTAGTGGGTAGTTTGATACTTCCTCTTTCCAGACCTCATCTTTTGGTTGGGGGCTGGGCTAGTCCATCACACAGGAGCTTCCCAACATTGGCTTCTTATGATGCTAAGGTTCACATGCTCCTCTCACAGGTTCCAGAACCATAGACCTCATCTGAGTTAAGAGAGCAGGAGATGCTGGCCATCATAGCAAGCTGGGAGTCTCTGACACTCCCCCTCCCCCCTTTTTTGGTCCCATCACACAAGTGACTTAGGGTGACGGGTGGAACTGGACATGACGGCCCTTAGGGAGTGAGGACTGTTTAGAAACTGTGTTATTTCCTCCTGTACACATTATTAGCATGTTGGAGAAAGGACTCAGCCTAAAGTAGAAGTGGGAAATAATCTGAGCAGAGATGGAGAAAACACAGGAGGCTGAGTCCAGCCACCTTCCACTTCCAGTACAGCAGGAACACATCTTGGCTTTAAACAGACAGAAAGCAAAATAAAGCAGCAAGCCAATTTCTGCCCTTGGTTTAGTTTGGCAGCAAAGAGCTTCTCACTTTCCCTTGTAATCCAAATATAAACTTCCAGGAGACAGAGGGAGGCACAAGACAACAAACACTTACATGCAATTGTGTTTTTAAGTGCGATAAAAGGCTAAATTACAGTTTTCAAGGGACATTTTTAGCTGGGGTTACTTTATTCTGGCTTTTTATTGTTAGAATAAAATAATCCCGAAGCTTTTTTATGCTTAAAAATGGATGGTAGAAACCATTGCACACTGAGGCGGAAGTCGCAGCAGCCCTGGCTGTAGATCAGAGAAACCCAACACCAGGAGTCTCTGGTACCCCATACACACTCTGCTCCATCGGGACAGGAATGTGAGGGAACAAGCAGGCACTTGTCCTTACAGAGGTTGAAGGGTATTGCAGGGTCAGCTGAGACTGCGGTTGGGCCATCTAACACCAGCTGTTTCCAGCTCAAGGCTGAGGGGCTTCAGGGTGCTGTCATCCAAGTGCCTAGAGCTGCAGTCCTCAGAGAACACCACCTCACACTTCTCCAAACCTCCCATCCCAGGTACTGCCTCCATTATGTGTCTTCTGGTCCCCAGCCAACAGAAAATTTCATAAGAAGAATAGTTGTAGACATTCTCACTCTTCCAGTACTTGCTAAGCAGGGTTTCCTGGGGAAACAAGGGTTACCTCATTCCACCTTCCTGACACCCAGATCCATACAGGACCCCTATTTCACTGTTATAAATATTCAGGTCTAGAATTTCTGGGAAGATTCTAGAGATCAAACAGCTAGCACTATGGGGGTTCAGTCCGCTTGGCTGCCTCAAAGACAGAAATAAGACAGAGAAGTCAGAAACCCTGCCTCTCAGAACCACTGGAAAGCTATAGCCCAAAAAACCAGGACAGTGGAAGGAGCCACAGGCTACAGAACCCAGCTTCATACTGCTGGCCACCTCACTGACACTGCAGATGAGGAGGAGCAGGAGGCAGGCAAAGCAGGACAGGGAGGTGCGGGCCACAGGAGACTGGAGACGCTTGCTGCTCATCGCTCACCTACTCCCAGGGGCCCAGACTTTGTCCCTTTTCTCCCTGTGGTATTTTGAGAATGCTGAGGCCCCAGCACAGCTCTGCAGGGACTGACAGAGAGACTGTAAAAGGGCTGGCATGATGGCTCAGAGGAAAAGGCTCTGGCTGCCAAGGCTGACAGCCTGCACTTGATCTCTAGAACCCATATGGGGGAAGGAGAAAAGTTGTTCCTTGACCACCACATGCATGCTGTGGCATAAGTGCACCAGTCCACATACACACACACACACATAGATAGATGATAGGTCAGTAGATAGATAGGAGATAGATAATAGATAGACAGACAGATAAATAGATAGATAGATAGATAGATAGATAGATAGATAGATAGATAGATAGACAGACAGATAGATAGATAGAGAGATGATAGATAGATAGATAGATAGATAGATAGATAGATAGATAGATAGTTAATTTTTTAAAGACACATGGGGTATTAAAGAAAGTCTGTGTCTCTAAGGCCTTTCTTCAAGTTTCCATAAGGCAAAAGAAAAGGTACATGGGAAAGTGAGATGTGTAACACGTAGTAGAGTATTTCTTGCTATTCATGTGGTACCAGACCTTGGAGAACATTAAGACCTTTATATCCCCACCTCCCCTCCAATCCAGATCCACCTCCTTTCTGTCCTTCATTCGAAAACAAACAGACTTCTAAGGGATGATAATAAAATATTATATTATATTATATTGCATGAGAAAAATATATATATCTTCAGCAAAAGGAAAAACAAAGCAAAACAATAACAACAAAGAAATACCAGTTCCATTAGCAAACATTAAAAAAAGACCTTGATATCTTGGCCTAACACATCAACAGCCTCAGAATCTGCCATCTCCCAGGTGACGCATATGCACACTGCCCCACCAGAGGGGGTCCCATGAGCATAGAGGTGGAAAAGAAATCCTTTTCACATCTTGACGGGGTGGGGAGGTGGTCTTCTCAGGAAAAAAAAAGAGGAGTCAGAAGGCTTGAGAGGCATGGCTGAAGGGGGCTAAGCCTGGGCCCTGCTGGAATGCCAGATGTAGGCAGGATCAAGGCTGTGGTATGCATGGTACATAGGCCAAGCTGACTGGGGTGCATGTCTGCGTTGTGTCTGAGCTACCACCGGCTCCTTGGTTCCTGCACTATGAGACTCACAGCCCCAGAAGACTGGGATAAAAACCAGAACTGATGGCTCAAATGAACGTTATGCAGAAATTCCTTCGCAGCTGCTGAGGCCACTGTCTGTCTGCAGAGGCAGGTGGGTTGAGCCTGCTTTAGGTGGAATGGGGGAGGAGCAGGTCTCTTGCATGGTGTGAAGTGGGGGGGGGACAGTCTCCTCCTCATAGAGGCATCGTGCTGAAACCACTCCAAACACAACCAAGGGAAGCCGGAGTGTCCGCCACCCAGCATCATCAACCTACCTTTCTTCACATACACAGCCAGAGAATCTGCACCACTAGGCCTCACTTTGACCTGGCACTTAAGGCTCCTGAAGCTGGTTGCCTTTGAGCTGCCCACAGCATCTTGTTCCTGGAAGCGGAAAAAGGCCCCATTATTATCCAGTATTCCCCATGGTTCATAGCAAAGCAATTACGTATTTACCAAACTATAATCACGGTTCTCTATGGAGGGGCTGCAGGAGAAGTTCGTGAGGACATCTGGTTCTGAGTTTTCCTGGTCAATTAGAGGGGCGCACATGGGAGCAGCCAATTCCCGTCTACTGCGTTGGCAGCTGCAAAAGGCATGCAACTGGAGACTAGTCTGCCACAGAGGTGACAGTGATGGATTCTATAGAGAGACAGGACCCAGGAGAGCTTCCTGGAAAACTGAATGTGGGCGGGGCTCTAACTGGAGACCAGGAATTCTTTCCAGTGAGATGAGGAGTGGGCAGAGAGGAGAGGTGGGAGGAGCCAGCTCAGGGGAGGCCTCGGAGGTGCACAGTTCTGTCCACAGGCCAGTTCTGAGGCTTGGGAAGATGAATCAGACCTCCAGAGCACCTAGCATGAGGACCCAAGCTGCCTGATGAGGTAAGCAATGGCAGATGATGAGGGTACTCCACACTGAGGCACTGTCCTGATTGGTCAGATGCTACACTCCTCCTGCTGTTCCTTCCTTAGCCTCCCTGGCCCCCCATAGCTGCAATTCCCAGACTCACCACTTTGACAGTCTTCAGGCCCTGGGACCTGACTGCCTCCTCAGGAACGTCAGAGCATGTCTGACGCAGTGGAAAGGCTGCCTACAGTTGTTGCAACTTACCTGATCAGAAGTCATGCAGGCAAAGTTGTCTCTTGTCCAAGAATAAAAGTCACACGAAACCTCTGGCCCCATTGTGGACACCGTGAGATAGCTGCAGGCCGCATCATCGGCACAATCTGCAAGTACCATGGGAGAGTCACCTCTGGACTCTCAGATGATGCTGAGGATGGAACAGACCCACACCCTGCCTTCACCCTCATCTCATGTACATATACCCATTAACCAAACACACACACACACACACACACACACACACACACACACACACATTAAAGAAATATCTATTCTTCCATGTTGTCCCACATGAATTGGGCAGTAGAAAGCAAATAGTGTTTTTCAACCAACAAATACCCTGCTCCATCAGAACTCAAGTAAAATGACTCACAGTAGCCCACATGCCCCCAGTCCTAAAGGCCTCCGGCCCTTCAACCAAATTAACTTGATTTTCATGGCAAACAAGACCCTACTTCAGACTTAGGAACAAGGGCAGTTAAGGCAACAAGTGTTCCAGGTCAGTATCAGAGCAGTCAGGTTAATTTGTGCAGACATAGACTCAACACTAGCACCATGTCCCAAGCACACAATGTCCCCAGGGACCCTACAACCCACATCTTCATTTTCTTCTCCGCCCTTCTATTCCACGCTCAATGGTACATGGCTTTCTTACGACTTTCTTTTCTCTTATCAGCAGTGGTACCCAACAGCGCCACAGCAATTTCATGTTCCTTCCTCTTAAATGGCCATGTGACCTTCTGCAACAGCCTCTTGATGCTTATGATGGGAATAATTATGTCTCCCGTTCCTGTGTTCAAGTTCTAACTACCAGTATCTCAGAATGTGACTGTAATTTATTTAGATTCGGGGTCTGTAAAGCAGTGATTAAATGATGGGAAATGAGGTCATGCTCCACGTCCTAGCAAAGAAAAGAGAGGAGGACACAGATACACATGGGAGTCCATGTGAAGACAAAGCAGGAAGACGGCCATTGAGAAAGTGAGGACAGACAAAGGCTGCCAAGGCCTTGTTTTCAGGGCTTCGGCATCTACGGCCATGAGAAATAACTTTCCTGGTTGAAGATATCCAAACCCCACTGATCTGCAGATCCTGCCTGCCTCGGAGTGAGATAGCCTGCTCTCGTATCTCTATCAGACCCTCTCTTGCCAGACCTTCCTGACATGGTAGCCTCACTCTAACTTCTGTCTATTGCTGTCCCCTTGTCTTAGGCACTGGGTTTCACCCTCTTGGATAAAGTACCTCCTGGTGCCAGCAAAGGACCTTGTTCTCTCTGCTGACCTCACTCCATATAATTCTACCCCTCCTTTACATCTGCCTGCTGCCTTGTCTTTCCAAACCCAGCTGTGTAGTGGGTAGCCACTCCAGCTTTGGTCTGGAAGTTCCAACACCCAATGAGGCTTCCGTAACAATCACGCCTACAAGGCGGGGCCAAGGGAGGGCCTGAAGACCTGAGATCGGGATGCGCGGCGCTCTCTTGTTTCCCGGACCTGGACGCGAGAGGTAGACCGAGGAAAGTTCTCCAGAGAACACCGCCGGACTGCGCTGCGTCTCTTCCAGAGCCCATCGTCTACCTATCCCTTCATTTGTGAGTTACGCCTTTAAATAAATCTCCTTTTAACTACGTGGAGTGGCCTTAGTAATTTCACCAATACAGCTGTGCTACAGAGTGTGATGGCACACATGGGTGCCTGTGTATCGCCCTCTGCAGGGGCACGCAACCCTCAAAGGTACCTACCAACTCTGCTGTCCTGGGGCCGCCTCCTCACGTCTGCACAGCTTTCTCCTTCGCACTGTCCTCCCAGTTCCCTCCCACACACCATTGTTCCACAGATGATTTTGTTAGGCCCTTAGTTCCTGCCTTTGTGTTATGTTTGCAATACAAACACAAGCATAGGCTTAGCCTAGACAGAGATGATATCCAAAGCAGGTCCTTATTCGGAGTGCCATTGAAAAGGGTATGTGGCCATAGTCACAATGGCCACTTTAACATCTGCTAGCCTGAGTTTGAATTTAAGCCTTGCCACTTGCTAACTCCATGTCATTGAACAAACTACTAATACCCCTACTGTCTTCTTCTCACCTGTACCTTGGGATCACTATGGGGTGGTTGTAGAATTTCTAGATGACCCCTGTAGAGAGGCGTGCCCAATGAGCAGAAGTGGCTACTCCTACTTCTCAGCACACAAATTACACAGGTGTGTGGTGATACACAAACGGCTATATTTCTATTTTCCAACGTTCAGTGCTACGCTTGGCAGTTAGTAGATGTGAGATAAACTGCAGAGAAGTCAGGGATTGAATAAACACTTAATAAATCAAGTTGCCTATAATGTTTCTGACTAATTTTTCATCATATTGAATAGTACAGTTTGCCCTGTCTCTCCATGGGTGCATCTCCTCATCTCGCTTACCTGCCAGGCACTGCACCAGCGGGGAGTCAGCGCCAGGGACTTTGGACTTGACTATCACAGGAGAATTGGCATCGAAGATCACCTTTGATTCTGGAGCTTTCTCAAATTTCTGCATCACTGCAAAGAAAGCAGACCTGTGAGATGCTAGCCTGAGGTGTGTTGAGGACGTGTGCACGTGACTATTAGGTCAGGCTAGAGAGGCCTGTTAACGTCTGGATGTCTCTGAACCCTTCCCCCTCCCCCTTGGTCACATAACTATGTCATATGGAACAATTACCATTGAAAGGAACTCCACCCTTTTGCCTCACATCGAGTTCTCAGCAGTATAGCTCACTGTGTCTCCTTTTCCTACCTTATTCTCTGGAAGTAAAGGGAAGATCTAACATTATACTGGACCTTCCATCTCATCTTTTCTCATCGTTAACTTGATTTTTTTCCTGTCTAAGCATCTCTTTCCCTGTCTACCAATGCTAATTATATGGCATGATGATTACAATGAAAATGTCCTCCCCTAAAATAATCCAAATTCTTTCTGAAGTAAGCTATTTTTACAAGACAAATCAAACATGTGCATATGAGGTTTTGCAGATTTGGAGATGAGTCACATGGCTCCTGCATTTTTCAGACTGTATTTACTTAAGTGATAGGTTGTCATCTGTTTATCTAGCTACCGTCAACACACTTGAGATCCATTTGGTAGGACTCACGGAGCCACCTGCTCACGGAACTAGACAAGTGAGGAGGAACAAAGACAAATTTCTACAGCTTTATGACTTGGAACACATTCCTCACAAAGGACAGAAGAATGAGAGTGATCATCAAGGAAATAGAATTGTCTTCCAAACCACAAAAACTCTGATGTGCCTATACTGCAGGTCTCTATCAAAACACAGAAAAGTTATTTATGAACCCCTTTGCACATTCAGTCATCATTACAAACCTGGATATAGGTGCTCATTATCATATATATCCAATCCATTATAAACGAGTCTGGCATCTACATTGGTCTGCACAGGGCAATACATCCATGTTTTTAATGAGGAAGCAGAAAAAAATGTAAGTAGATGATACACCAAGTCATCTTTTCTTGGCTTTCCTATGCCAAATGCCAAAATGCCAAAATACTGAAGTATTAATATAGACACAGGAGGCTTCAAGCTTTCTGATACTTTGATGGAGAAAAGTAGTCTGTGGTGATATTTTGTTTGTGCTGAAATGTGGTGGTATTTTATTTGTATGTTGATAAATAAAGTTTGCCTGGAGATCAGAGGTCATAGCCAGCCATAAACAAAAGTCAGGCAGTGGTAGTGCATGCCCTTAATCTGATCACATGGCAAGCAGAGCCTCTGTGTGTTCAAGGACACACTAGGAAACAACCAAGTGTGACACATGCCTTTAATCCCAGTACCACCATAGAGACCTGGAGGTCTATACAGACAGGCAGTGACAACGAAGTGAGGTAACTGGGCTAAGAGCCAATGAGAAGGCAGGACAGCAAAGCAATAAAGGCGCAGGTTAGACAGACAGTATCAATCATTTGGGAAGCTATAGTGGTATGGTGAGCTAAGGTTAGCTGGTGGCTATTCCTATTTCTATGATTCACCCCTGTATTTGGCTCTGTGTTTCTTATGTAATAAGACCGTTTAGAAATTCGTCTACAGTAGTCTGTGGAACTGTCATCTAAGGAAACAAAAGGGACTAATTGAAAGAGGCAGGAATGATAAAAGGAACAGCAGATGGCCAGTGGTATTTGCTTGTGTACAATACACACTTGTTTGAAAACTATTAAAAATTAATAAAACATTTTCTAAGTTTACAAAGTGACCCTTCTGCATTCATCACTAACGTTGCCAGCTTCATAAACTCAGCCCACACACAGCCTTGCTCCCCATAAACCCCCCCTCTCTTTTTATTGTTCCATTCCTTATTATTTGGATTATACTCTAGAAGTGCCAGTCTAGCAAATACCACAGCAGACTCATTCCAGGGTCACCAAGGCCAGTTTGATATAGACTACATGTCCATGTTCTAAATTAAACTAAACTTGACAGCTCTTTGCGTCTCTGACAAAATCTACCAAAGGTGCAGTACATTCATCTCTCTGCTTAGAGATTCTACACGAACAGTCCCTGACAGTGGAATTCTTCACAGTGCTGGGTGCTATGAAGAAGTTCATTGCCAGCAGAGCAGAGGGGCAAGTGAAAATTAATTTTTGTATTCATATGTTTGTTTTATGTACTTTCCATGTGTCAAAGCAGAGTTTCAGAAGGTTGTAGAGGAAGCCTAAAGGTTAACGTTAAAACAGCATATGTCTAGCCATGGCTCTTGCACAGCGAACCATGGCTATGAATGTGCCCATTGCCATCCACGATAAGAAGAATGCACTGATTATATCTGAACTATTGCAAGCTGGCATGATGATGGAGATACTACTCCCTTGTTCTGTGAGTAGATGGGCAGGTGGGTGAGTGAATAGCTGAATGGCTGAATAGACACATGAGCAAGTGTATGATTTGCAATGTAACTCTCATCGTGGTGAGCCAGGAGAGTGTATCATGATTGTATAGTTCCAATAGCGGGGAATTATATCTGTTTAGACATATGGTATAGTACACAAAAGCACAGCATGGGTCAACAAGAGCAGAATTAAGAACCTGGATCTAAAGTTAAAGAGAAGATAAACTTGACCTATTTCCCCTGGTCTCGGAGTAAATCAAGGCAATGTGGGGAGTACATTGACCAAGTATTCACAGAGAAATTAAAGGGCACCTCGGGATTCTGCAGCTGTAGGTGTTAGGATTCTGCTGCACTCCAGCTGCATGACTGCACATATGCAGTTCAGGAGTTAAGCAAAGGGTCTTGTGTCTTATGTCATCAGTCACACAATCAGCGCATGCGTAGTGTAGCTCCGTAAGCCCGCCTGTGCATGTTCACTGGGAGCCCTTAAAAGCCGGATGTAGACCTCACCCTCTCTCTCTGTTCTGCTCTCTCTCCCCCAACCCTGCCATCTTTCTCTCTGCTCTCTGCACGTGCTCCTTCCCAGGCCTAAAATTGATACTGGGTTCTGTTGTGACCATGACTTTTCCTAGCAGTAACCAGTGCCAGTAACCAGCGCCATTTATCATTTATTTCAGTAGGCCCTGAAGACATAGAGACAGCAGGCCACAGGACAAAGCATACTAGCTCTGACTTCCTCTCACATCCCAATGCCACCATTCCTCACTTGCTCTGTGACCTCAGGTACACTTGCAGCTTCTGAGAGTCCCAGTTTCTTAGTTATAAGGATCCAATAAAATAGCATGGAAGAACTGACCTATGGGCTACAAAGTTTGTCCTCTGTGAGGACTCCTCAGGGCTTGTAAAATTGGCCATAAGAACTCAAGCCATAAGGGATTCTCCTTCCTGGCAGACCCATAGGACATGGTTTTGAAGAAGTCCAGCTAAGAGGAACAATTCATCTATTCTGCCATCAAGTAAACATCACTCTGGAATAAGTCAAGATGTCAGAGTGAGCTGTAGCCCCAAAGGGCACACACTTCAATGAGACTGGAACTCGGAAAGGAGGTGCCATATTGTAACCTCACTTTGCCCTGAGGGGTGCATAGCCACAGAGACATTCAGGAGATACTGTGGGAGGAGGCTTGATTCTTAAAATAACCCTGTTGGGACCATCATGGAGAAATCACTGGGCTGAACAGGAGGATGAGGGAGGGGGTATGGCAAGCCTGGGGTGTGTAAAGATGACATGGCAGATGTGGGCAGGGGGTAGCAGGAAGAATAGAGAAGGGCACCACTCAAGGAGACACTGTGAGAGAGTGGGAAGGCTGAACTCTAAAGCCTCTGTGTTCTCTGGTGGAAAAAAAGCCTCCAACGTAAGACTGCACTTCCCTTCCCAAAAGAAGGCTCCTCTTCCCAGTATGTTTGGGATGTGGAGAAGGGACATGCTGACATGACCCAGATGAGTTGTTCATTAACACAGAAGTCTCTTGTGCCTCCAGAAAGGGAAATAAACTCACAGCATTGCCAAAGAAGCTGAAGATGCCCTGAAAACTGGGTAGAAGTCAGTGCCTGGAGGACATTCCCTCTAGCTGTCAACTGAGCTGTGACTCCTGAGTGCTCCTTAGGCTGCTGAGAAAGCATCTTCTCATCCAGGAAAGCCACCGGGCAGCATGAGCTGCAAATGTCTTACAAACTGTCTTCACACTGAGCCACGGCAGGGGCACAAAGAGGCTTCAAAGCACCCAGGCAACAATTCCTGAGTAGCCTGTGAGCATCAGGGCTGCTGTGCATGCACGTCCCCTCTGTGGACACTCTACCTTCACCTGGGAAGAAGCCCCCACCTGGTCTCTTAGACTCTGCCAGTTCTATCCAACTCCTGTGGCTGTCAGCCCTGCCCACAAGAAGCGGTACTGAGAAAAAAAGATTTCTAGACTGGTAAGATAGCTCATCCTGATTACCTCATTCAATTTCTGAGCCTACTTGAAGATGAGAACTGATTCTCTGACCTCCACACAAATGCAATGAATGGCAAGTGCACACGCACACACGCACACACGCACACACGCACACACGCACAATTAAATATAATAAAAATTAAGAAAAATAAGACTTCTGTTGGATTTTCATGGGATGTACACACTCTCCCCACAAAATGCTTAAGATCTGTTACCACTTTGCTGGAGAGGAGGAATGATGGCTCAGATCCTTAGGAAATGATCATTTCTTATTCAAATTGTCTCTCCTTTTATCATTAGCTCCACTGACTTCACCAGAGGACAAAAAAGCCATATGGATATGTGTTTGCATATATGTACGAGTGTGTGAGAAAATGTATGAACGTGTGTGCGCGTGCACCCGTGCAATGGATCTGGATAGAGACACAGATAAGTGCAATGGGAAGCACAGGGTTTAGGGAGTGAGGTGTATCCGAGATTAAATCTAGTTATGTGGCATCCCAGCGTTAGGTTAGAGATAAGCATTTCAACATTCCTTGTGTCCGTGTCCTGAGCTAAAATATTGGAGAAAATAACCTAAGGATATCACAAGTATAAAGTGTTGAATATGTGGAATTCTGGCACATGGTAAGCTCACATGACAACCCTTTTCTTGCACAGTTAATAAGTCTGGCCAGCAGGACTCACCCCAAACCCAGCTGGTCCAGTGGGAAAAGAAAGCAAGCTATGGGGCCTCAAGCAAAGGGAGAAGGTATGTAAGGGAGGAGCTGAGTCCTAAGGACCAAAGGGAGGCCAGCACAAAGGGACTTTGCCCATTGCTTCAGCCCCACCCCATACTTCTTCATGAACAGAAGAGAAGCAGGTAGCAGCAGATCCTCAGCCCAGCTGTCTGAAGTATCTGTCACCACTGCTGGACACAGTGAGACCATGCCTTTGAAACACTATAAGAGAGGCCCTTGGATCATGTTGCAAATGAGGAAACCACACTGAGGGTGAGCGAGTATCCAGGAAGGCACCAACAGCAAGGGGACCTTTAGGGACTATTCCCTTCTGACCCCAGACACCACACTCTTCTCTTCTGCTCTGTAGACTTTTATCATACCTCGTGTGGGAGGACTTGATGGCATGCCTGGGACCCTCTCATCTACTACTCACTGAGGACCTGAGGTAGTGCTTGGTGAGTATTTGTTGACATCTGAGAAGATGTGGATTCTCACAATGTCTCAGAAAACAGACTAGGGATGCTGGTGATCAGAGAGGTTGATCGACTCATCCTGAGTCACCCCGTAAAGAAATGATAGAAGAAGGACAGATGCCCAATAGTTCCACAGCATCCAACTGAGAGAGAAATGCTACCCAGATCCACAGAGGCAAGCTGCCTACAAGAGAGGAGGCCTCACCAGGTCAGGTTTTGTGAACATTCATCTCTTTTGCTGCCTAAATTATTCAGGGGTAATGTTCTTATGATTCCTGAAACTTATTTTCAAATGATTCAACAACAAAAAGCAAGCATAGTAACAGATCTAAGTGAAGGAAATCTTTTAATTTTATGTTTCTTCCAACTTCTCCGTAGGTTAAGAACTTTTAGTATAGAGTATGAGACTATGGTAGTTTGAAAGTAATTGGCCCCATAAGTTATTTGGAAGCTATTAGGGGGTATGGCTTTGTTGGAGTAGGTATGGCCTTGTTGGAGGAAGTGTGTCACTCTGGGGGCAGGTTTTGAGGTTCCCTATGTTCAAGATACCACCCAGTGTTACAGTCAACTCCCTGTTGCCTAATGATTCAAGATGTAAGAAATATCAGCTCCTGCTCCAGCACCATGTCTGCCTGCACACTGCCATGCTCCCTGCTATGACGATAATGGACTAAACCTCTGAAACTTTAAGCTGCCACCTCAATTAAATGTTTTCCTTTGTAAGAGTTGCTGTGGTCATGGTGTCTCTTCACAGCAATAGAAACCCTAACTAAGAGAGAGACAAATGGCATCTCTGTGTAATCTTTTCTGTAGGTCCCTGAAGACCCTGATCCCAGAAACCACAGTGGATACAACACCCAGTACATACTCAGGCACTGGGAATCTGAGAGTCCAGTCTCTGTCTGCAACCACTGTAGCCTCTTCCCCTCGCTGTCCACACAGAAGGCTGCTCCACTGTCCCTGTCCCTCTGGCTGGCTTGGTACTGGCCATCCTGGTCACACTGTAGGCCAGCCTCATTCCTCTGACAGTCAGTGACACCTGGAACAATAAGTGGACACACTAATGAGCAACAGGACAATGTGGTCTGTTCCTTCTCTTCCACCTTCCAGGACCCCTGGACTCGGGTGACATCAAAGTTATGGGTAATCCAGACATTCTAGGTGAGATCTCTTAGTGTGTCCACCCTCAGCCAAGCACACCACCAAGGCTCTCTGTCAAATCCATAGAGCATGTTTCAGATGGACTATAAAGCCCATATTTTAGAATCTTATCTTCAGTGTGATCGTAGTAGGAGGTGGGGCCTTAGGAAAGTGATTATGCCATGAGCATAGGGCCCTCAGACATGGGATTGGTGTCCTTACAAAAGAGTACATAGGAGCTGGCTTACACTTTTTTCCATATAAGGACACTTAGAAAGCCACCATCTGTTGTATTTTCAGTAGACACCGAACCTGATGACAACTTCATTTGGGGCTTCCGGAATTCAGAATAGTAAAAAACAAAGTTCTGTTGCCTGTAAAATCCACCCAGCTTGTAGCAGTTTGAAATAACTATCTAGAAAGACTGCAACATTTCCAGACCATGGACTTGGTCTTGTCCAATGCTTCTACTCTTCCTATAACTGACAGCTCTCCTTCACTGTGGTAAGCTTGGTCAGTGTTTCTATTACCCTGTGAAGAAGTGGTTAGTGACTTCTTGCATCCTATTGATGGAAGCTCCATGAGGGCAGGACCTGCAGCTGACTGCATTGGCCAGTGTCTAAAATGCACACTCCCCCTCAACGTCCATGAATGTAAGCATGATGTCCAGGGATGAACACCTCTCTATCCCTGTGTTCAAGTTACTACCTCTTTCTGGAAGTCCTTCCTCCACCTGGCCAGTAGTCTTCAATCCACTAACACTGCTCTGGATTTGGGAAGATGAATGAGGAATGGTCATGACAGAGCTCAGTCCTCTACAGCTACACAGACATGTTACCACGGCACCTGGGTCAATGAGCATGTGTGTGTGTGTGGGGGGGGAAGCTTTTATCACACTTCAAATATGTCTCTGCTACTTATTATGGGATTGACATTGTGTCTGTGCCAAATCATGTGCTGAAGCTACAATCTTTCATGTGACGGAATTTGAGGGTAGGACCTTTGGGGTGCAGTTACAGGAGTGTGGGGAGGATGAGGTCAGGAGTTTGGAAGATGATGGAATGGGTTTAATCAAAGAGGAAGGCTGGAGGTCTTGGTCTCTGTGCACGCGGTACACAAAGCCCTCATGAAATCAGCAGCTAGAGAGACCCAACCTTGACACCCTTATTCCTCCCACCCTATATCCCCATCTCTCACCCTCTACCCTGCCATGTGGGCACACTGATCCTGCATCCTAAGAATCATGAAAACCCAGTGCTTCTCACTCTAGGCACCCTGCTTCAGGTGGTATCCCAGGAATGAGGCACCAATGACCTGTCTCATAGACTAACACTCAGAGGACAGCTGTTTGACTTCAGCCACCATGCTGGTAAGGGGAGGGAGGGACCAAAGTGGCTCTGGTTGCTGCAAGCTTCTGCATTGGTCCTTCAGCACAGATGCCCTTTTAAGAAAGCGCTGCAGTGGCACATGGAGAGCATGGACATGTCACCTCCACTGTGAGTCAGTTTTCAGGGCAATGGTGCTCTGATGTCAAGGACACTGCATGCTGAGGGGTTTGATCTGGGGAATGGCAGGTTCCCACCTACAGAACTCCTCTTATTTGAATCTGTCAGCATTATCATCCTATTAGCATGACCCTTCTTGCCAAGGAAACTTTCCTTATCAAAGAAGGTGGCTTCATCTCCTTTGATCACTTTCAAAAACATTCTGGAAATGATTCATACTGTAAGCAATAACAATTTGCTTCATGTTGACATATTTTCAGGCTCTCATAAAAAGATCTATCACAAAGCCTGGGTCCTTTCCAGGGCAAACCCAAAAATACCCAGGTGAGTTTTGAGTCGTCACTTGACACTCTGGAAGTATCATACACGTAGAAAGACCAAGTACATGGGGTCCTGGCAAGCTCAGGGTCAGAAAAGACTGAGCATGTGTTACACGGTGGTTATGTGTCTGGGTGGGAAAACTCTCTTTAGGATCTGATAAGGTCGATTTACAAAAACTGGAAGTTTCACAATCAGGCAAAACTAAGATCAAAGGTCAGCTGAATTAGTTGGGTGACTCTGTCTAAGTAAGCTCACTTATCTGAAACCTCATCTTACCTGTAAAAAAAGTGGGCCACAAAAATATTTAAAAAAAAAAGTAGGTCATACTACCTACCTGGAAGAGGAGTTGGGACCACTGAATGAGACTTTGTAGGTAACATGACTGGCCTGGAGCTTGGCAGGAGACTTGCATTCACAGAAGCTGCCTTTGATTACCCAGTGGTGAGTTTTGTTGTCCGCCACCACTCCACCCCACCCCTGAGCCACTCAAGAGATACTTGGCAATTCTTACAGTCAAGTTTGCTCGTCATAACTTGGGGGAGAGGCTGCTGTTGTCATCTAGCAGCTGTGGGATACTGATGCTGTTTAATCTCCTACCACTGTGGGACAGTTTCTAGGATGTGGAGAACTCTATCTCCAAACATCTCCAAGGTTGACACTGAGAAGCTATGTTGCATCCTGTTGAGTGGAAAGTCTTTACCTTTGGAGTGGCCCCAGAAGAACTTACAATGAGTCTTGCTGAAAGCTCCAGTGGTGCTGGTCATTCTGCCCCTTGGGCACGGAATGCAGGCTGAGCTGCCTGCCTGTTCTTGGTAGGTGCCAGCAGGACAGGGAGTACATCGCCCATCCTGAGAGAAGCTTCCTTCAGGACACTTCACTAGGGGCACAAACACAGATGACATCAGAACGAGAACTTGTTTTGTGGTCACAGGCAGGGCTTACAGTACATGTAGAACCCTAAAATCATCCCAGGATTTCAATGGTGCAATTAATGATAAGCAAGCAGCCTCAGGATCAATGGCTAAGGAGCCAGCTATGAAGAAGGCAAGCAGGTCCTTCTCTCCAGAAGCTAAGGACTTGTAGGAGGTGTGGGAATTCAGGCAAGATTGCAGATGCAGGTCATGAAGTAGGAGACAAGTCAGGGGAATATTAGAGAAAAACAGCCTCTGAGAAGTTAACACTAGAGACTTGAGTGTGTGTGTGTGTGTGTGTGTGTGAGAGAGAGAGAGAGAGAGAGGGGG
>CABHPH010155812.1:7321-22928 GCA_902168325.1 Peromyscus nudipes
ATATATATATATATATATATATATATATATATATATATATGGAATAAGATCTAGTATAATAAAGTGAATTCTAAGTTCCAAAGGCAATAGGAAATGGAAGTAAAAAAGATTTGAGATCTTCCACCTCCATTAAAAGGCCCTTTCTACAGAAAATGTTGCCCAATATCCTCAGCTAGGAATTTGCAAGATAGCATTAGAATTTTCCTTTGCAGGCTGTTATTTCAAAGCCTTTTAGAAGCAGAACTATGAGGAAGGGAGATATAAGCTCACAGGAACTATCTACAAACAGAGAGATTGAAGACTAAAGGCAATAGATGTCATCTCCATGGTCAGAGCTATTTAATGGAAGAATCCAGATCTCCACTTTTCCAGGCTAGTGATATTCAAAAAGTTTTGCCTATTATAAAGTGATCTTCTCTAAGAAAACCACATCATCAGTTGCTGTGTGTGCCAATTTAAAGATGAAAACTAAGCAAAAATATGTGCAGTTTTGTTAGCATGCTGGGGTTTTTTTTGTTTGTTGTTTTGCTTTTTTTGTTTGTTTTTTGTTTTGTTTTTTCGAGACAGGGTTTCTCTATGTTGTTTTGGTGCCTGTCCTGGATCTTGCTCTGTAGCCCAGGCTGTCCTCAAACTCACAGAGATCCACCTTCCTCTGCCTCCCAATTGTTGGGATTAAAGGCATGTGCTACCACCACCCGGCATGTTGGTTCTTTTTATCAGAACTTACTCCAAGCTATGGACCAATTCAGTTAACCATACACTAGTTCAAGTGGATCGTTCTTGCGTAAAATGCCATGAATTCAATGAATTCAGATGCTTCTAAGATTTACCATTAGGAAGCTTAAAGTTAACCTTGAGGTAAGGGAGTCAAATGAAGGAATGAAGGGTGTGTGTGTGTGTGTGTGTGTGTGTGTGTGTGTGAGAGAGAGAGAGAGAGAGAGAGAGACAGAGACAGAGAGAGAGAGAGAGAGAGAGAGAAAGAGAGAGAGAGAAAGAGAGAATGAAAATTTTTACTATCAAATCAGTGTGATCTTAGATTTTTAAAATCTCAAATCTCAGAAGAAAGGAGTTGGTGTATTATGATTTACCTTTTTCAAAGGTGAAAAGGGGCAGAAAACTAGGTTGTCCCCAGTCTGCTATGCACTGACTCTGTTATTTTGATGTTTCTTCTCTGTTCCTATTGTCCATGATCCATAAAAGCTCATAAGAGAAACTTCCCTGGGGCCATTTTTAACATTCTTTCATTCTTGGAAGGTGCAGGCAGCTCTACATCACTCCCCTTCCTGGAAGCTATGTGAAAGCCTTCAGTATCGTAATGACATTCTCTAGTGTGTGAGAGGCTCCTTACTGTGATTAACTCAAATATATTCATCTTGTCCTGAGTAGAAGAAGGGAGGCCACACAGAACCCCAAAAAGAATTTTTTTGTGCTAAAATTATTAAACTCCAATGACTCCAGGACAATATCGATGTGACAATTCGTGTTTATTAATTTTTATATCTAAATTCTAACTGTGAAGCTGCATTTTAATCAACCCAATGGCCTCACAAAATCTCACTGTAAATAATCACTGTTTATTCAGGATCAAGAAGTACTACATTTCACATCCCAGGGTTGTGCACAGGTTCTTTGGTGCATCAAATCACAGAAAAGGAGTTTATATGGTGAAATCACAGAGATATTTAAGGGACATTTGTTGTTGTTATTTATTTATTCATTTTTTAAGTTACAGCAGAGGTAGGTAACTCTCTCCCCTATTCAAAGAATTGGGTCCAGGAAGGACCACTGACTGCTGAAGACTGACCCGGTTGTTCTCTTACAGGGATGGCTGGGATATGTGAAATTCCAGGAGCTGATCTGTGGCAATGGCTTTTTTTTTTTTTTTTTGGTTTTTCAAGACAGGGTTTCTCTGTGTAGCTTTGCGCCTTTCCTGGAGCTCACTTGGTAGCCCAGGCTGGCCTCGAACTCACAGAGATCCGCCTGCCTCTGCCTCCCGAGTGCTGGGATTAAAGGTGTGCGCCACCACCGCCCGGCTGTGGCAATGGCTTTTATCATTGCTTTTAAACTTGTAATTATTTGTCCTGTATGTAATTTTGCAAAGTGAACATAGAAAATGCTCAAGAGAAGAGTTGCCTGCCTTCCATCTTGCACCTTGAGGCCTCAGCAAAAAATCCAGAATCCCACTGAGCCCTGTTTATGAGCTGCCCTAACAGAGAGCTCTTTTCTCTCAGCTCTTTTCTCTCAGCTCTTTTCTCTCAGCTCTTTTCTTGTCAGCCACTCCAGCAAGGGCTCAACTCAAGTCATTTGCAAATAACCCTTTAAGATCACACTTGGTTCATAGAAACTATTTTGTTGTTAACTTCAAACTGTGTTTGAAGAACGCTGTTTATTCTGTAGATAAGTTACATTAGTGCTGAAATCTACCACTTGTTGCCTGTATTATTAGTCGTGTGTCATGTACTGAAATTACCGTCTAAACAAAAAGTCCAAATGCTGAAAATCTGTTAGATCCTTCCCTGTCTCATGTGATGAACAACTTACTGCCTTATTTTATAGTCTATATACTAAGGAGCCAAGGCTGAATATGTGCTGTTTCAGTAATGTGATTTTTTTAAAAAAAATTTTTCTTAAAAAAATTTATTTGTTTTTTCCCCAATCACTTATTTGTAAGTCATTTTTTTTATGAATCACTCTGAACCATATTTTAAAGTTGTGGATATAAATTAATGATTGAATAACAAAATGGCTTAGTGACAAAAACAGATTTCAAGCAGTGTACAGTTAATTAACACAATCTTACATTTTAAAGACAGCTGACTGAGGGGGAGCTGATTTTCCTCAGTACCAAATGTAGTATGAGAAGAGTTCTAAGATCCCTGCTATCTGTGAGATTTATTTAATAAAAGTCATTGTGGTAGTTTGATGTAATTGGCCCCCATAAGCTCATAGGGAGTAGTACTATTAGGAGCTATGGCCTTGCTAAAGTAGGTGTGGCCTTGTTGAGAAAGTGTGTCACTGTAGGGGCGGGGATTTGAGGTCTCCCATGTGCAAGCTATACCTACAGGAAGACCACTTCCTGTTGCCTTCGGGTCAAGATACAGAACTTTCAGCTCCTTCTCCAGCACCATGCCTGCCTGCATGCCACCATGTCCCACCATGATGATGATGAACTAAACCTCTGAAAATGTAAGCCATCCCATTAAATGTCTTCCTTTATAAGAGTTCTGGGGTCATGGTGTCTCTTCACAGCACTAGAAACTCTAAGTAGGACAGCCACCTAACTGGCCAAAATCAGGGAATAATCTCTGGCTCACATCATTACCTGTTCCTTCTTACTCAGAAATATGTAGTCACTCTAGTCTACATTCATTTACAGTAGATGTTCCTTCTCTGGGCAGAAGTATCAGTGAAAACCATAGACAGCCTCAAAGCTGTATACATTTTACAAGCAATGTTGAAGGAAATGTGTTTTTACATATACCTTCTCAACATTTGGTTCAAATATAGAGACTTGCACCTTTCAAGGTACATCAGCATACATAGTAGAATAAGCTTGAATTTGGAATTTGAAATTACACACTCACTACTTTTACTCATTTGGTTCTAAAATAGCCAACTTAATTATGAAAATAAATTTAAAATACATTAGCATATGGGACTCAAATTGGTCAACAAGCATGCACTTCGTCTTATAGGGTAAGACAGGATGTACATGGTGCAAATTTCAGGTATTTTAAAATTGAAAAACACGTGGGCAAATATTTTGTAAACTGTTCAAAGTGGTTTGTGAGCCTGGGAGTGGGGGCACTGGCAAGCAACAGCCGACAATGAAAATAAAGGCCAGGAACCTTCAAGGAAGGCAGCAGAGACCTCCAGACGGAGTTTACGACTGCCTCTGGAACTGAAAGGTAGATAGAGATATATCAAGCAAACCCAAACATTTATATTTGGATTTTTAAGAAAAGTACACTTGCGTGCCACAAGGCAGAATTTTGTCATACCTTTTCACACCCTTTGGGTAGCTATATCTGCCTCTAGGGATATATTTCAAAGATGCTGAGTACCCAAATGGGCTATCTCTACCATGCACTCAGTCTCCTAGACACAAAATGCAATTTCTCTTTTGTAGCACCACCTAGACACCTCAATGCTTAATCTGCTTCTACAATGAGATTACTTAGTAAGCACGAGCATTCTGATGTTCTTTCTGTAAATCCTTCATCAGAAACCTGCACAGATGATAGGCAGGTAGAACTCAACAAAGTTTGTACTGTAGAAGTGATTCATCTACAGCCTCCACTTTATGAATAGTAGGTTATGTTTTACCACAGCCCTCTGGGCTAAACATTGCATCAATGTGTAAGTGGATATTAACATTTCTATAGTCCAGAAATAAACTCTGAAAAGCAATGTATCACCTTAAACTCACAAATTGGTTCTACATTCATGTATATACATACATTCATAAAATGTATACATGACTGTTATACATTTTAAAACCATTAAATTGCCTGTAACACCCTATAATTGAATTAGAGAGAAGCTACAGCGCCATGACATCACAGAACTATGAAAATGCAAAAGTGGTTCCTATTGTGTCTCTTGTTATGTAATTATTCTTATTTATTCTGGGTTGCATAACACATTTTCCTATTCATTTGCATTTAGAAAATATATTTTGTATCTAACAATGATGTCAGTTTTGGTCAACCCTGACTGGGGGTGTTTTTGTTCTGAAAGATCTTGTATACTACTAGGTCAGGGATGGAATATTTGTTGCTAGCCAAAGAATAACTAAAGCTATAGGTCACTATTGTAATTATTCAGTTTTGCTCTTCTAAAAGCAGTCTATAGACTACATGCTAACAAATGTATATGTTGTGTTTGAATAAAACTTTATTAAAAGAAATGGCTAGCTTTGTGATCTCTGTTCTTAGCCTGTAAGTTCACATTAATAAATAGGCAATTTAAACTTTCCCATAATTTTCTATACATTGAGTAATAAAAAAATTATAATAAAAATAGTCAAGTGTTTTAGAGTCAGATATTCTGAGTTTTAGTTACTGTGGCCTTTGATCCAAAGATGATCTTAAATACTGTAATTATCCTAACTGTACTGAATTATTCCAGGTTTTATCATTTTCATAAAAATAAAGAAACATCACAAACTAAAAAAAAACCTTAACTAAAATGCTTTTAAAAACACAAAATCTAGAATGCATTAATTACCTTACTTTTCCTCAGATTTAGAAGGCTTCATGTTTAAGTTTTATGCTTGTGTATGTGAGTTTATGTATATAAAAATAGGTTTCTATCAGTATCAATTCCCCAGGTGTTAACAGGGTTATTTGGCAACTCACTTAGCCTGTGGTGGGAGGCAGGACCCTGTGGGAGGCTGGAAGCCAGCCTTGTCACTGTGACAGACAGGAAGGCAGAGAAGCCCTTGTCACAGGCAGAGATGGCTGCAGCCTGAAGTCTGAGTCACAGTGCTTGGCAGCCACATTTCCTATCAGAAAATGGCATGAGGATGTGTTTCTTGGGTTATGATTATGACGCCCACAGCCTGCCATTTGACTTTATTATTAGTTTCTAGTTTGAAAATAATTATTTAAAAAAACCCCAATACTAATTTGACCTCTTTTTTTTTATAAATTATAATAAAATCAAAGGACATTAATTCTTTATTAAGTGCCTTCCTTAGATTTCAGTGAGCTGGGAGAGTGAAGTTTTGCTTTCTTTACTTCTCCTGTGAGTCAGCAGGAAATTTAATTGCAAATTGAAATTAGACATGTAAATCATACGCCTCCACTCTTCCTTTTTCTACTTTCTCTAATACCATGGGCAAACAGGCTACATAATTTGCAGGCTTGGTACAAGCTGAAAACATGGGGGCCGTGCCCCAAATGAAGAATCTGAAACTAGGGACAGGAGAACACTGGCCCCGGCCTGGGGTCCTCCCACCTCAGGGTCCTGGGTGGTTATATAGGTTAAAGCAGTCTAAGTTAGCAGGATACAGCCTGTACTTAATTGGTCTTGAAGCATCCTTACGTAAGGTTTATTATATTCAGAAATGTACACACAAGGAGAAGTTGAAATCATTTTTGCCACATTGCCTACACTTAATGGCATGACCTGTGGGGAACCAGAGAACTCCCTGTGGTCTGTCCTGCTGGTGGGGTTTAATGCCAGTAACAAATTGGGCTTGGTGACAGACCAATCACCCTAGGAACCACAAGATGGATGGCCAGCTGAATGAGGTAACTCCAATCCGTATTCTATTTCTCCTTAAGTTCTCTTTAATTCCAACAAGGTTATAGGCTTGAAGACGATTCAAAATGACTTTAAGGAGAGCTGTTTGCCTTGAGACTTAAGGGCAGGCACACAGCGTTTCACTCAAATATTAAAAATATCCTTTCCCATTAAAAAGTATGTTGAGTACATAACATAAATCAAATATTAACCTTGGCATGCCTAGTCTTCAAAATCTCAACACTAACCACTGAGGAAAAGCATTTCATGAACCTCCACCAGAGAAACCCATCACATTAAGTTACTTAATTTTTACTTAAAAAGATTGTTACTTAAAATTTTACTTAAAAAGATTTTTACTTAGAAAGATTGTTACTTAAAATCATCCTTTCTGCTTTTGTTCTGTACTTTTAAAAACATTATTTATGTTGATCTGGAACAGCTGTTCTGGTGGGAACTTGTTCAATATACTTCTATTCCCTGTGCTTCAGTTAGTACTCTTATCTGTAAAATATGCTAATAAGAGAAATCATTCGTCTACAAATGAGCTTAGTGTATTTTTATCACTTAAAGCAACATCTGCTGTATGGTGAGTTCTCATGATAATAACTCTTATCAATATTATGTTGTCATTATTTCCTTCTGGATAAATCTGAAAACTCGGAGAATATATGCTAGCTCTTCTTGCTCAGTGCTTTGAACAATAACTATTTGCCAAGTATTTGTTGAAAGGTTACATTTTTTTTGTTGTTGTTGTTTTTGTTTTTGTTTTTTGAGACAGTGTCTCTATGTCACTCTGGCTGTCCTGGAACTCACTATGTAGACCAGGCTGGCCTTGAACTCACAGAGATCTGCCCACCTCTGTCTCCTAAGTTCTGGGATTAAAGGTGTGGGGCACTATGCCTGGCTAAAAGATTGTTGTTTTTTTGTTTTGTTTTGTTTTGTTTTTAGATTTTGTGGGAATTTTATTTAGGTAGATGAGGGATTAACTTAAGACAAAAGATTAATGGAAAGCTACCCCATAAACTTTAAATGCTTAAAATGCTTCTATTCACAAAGATACAATTAGCTATGTCCCTTGTTTTAATGTTTAAAAGCATGGGATGTAGTAAATCTTATTGCTAGGGAACTTGGGTAATTCAACAAGCTGATAACTATTTGGACAGTTTTCTTTTCTCTCAATTTCTTTGAGAATGAACTTAATAAGTATGTATGTACTGCCTAAGAGAGCAAAATGACCCAAGACCAGCAGTTAGTAATTTCTAGGTGCAAAGAGGCTAGTCAGCTTAGGTACTACAGGAGCTCAAGTTTTCATGTTTAATTTTGAAACAAGTAGGTAAACAGGCATTTTGTTGGCAAGAAGAGCTGACATTTGGGGATTGAAATAGATTCCTCAAGGGATGTCTCCTCACTACAGCGCCTTTATTCTATTATAAATTTCACTGTTTACAGATTCCTTATCTCCCATTCCATTCCTGGCTAAATGCCATTGATGTGGGAAAGTAAATAAGCAAAGTTTAAACCATCCGCAAAAATATGTAGGACTCCTGAGTTGTGATATTGATTGTACCCATTTATGACAGATCAGGATAAATACCTCTGATATAAATATTTTTTTCAATGGGAAAAGCCAACAGTTTAAAGATATATGCTACCTTTCAAGTGCATAGTTATATTCACAACACAGTAAAATAATCACAAGTTAAACAAATATATTGCTCAAAGAATGTTTCAAAAATAGCTCTCCTCAAATCTATTCTAGCTCAACTTACAACTTAGAAATACACAAAATAAAATAAGCCAATTATAAATGAAAGTAAAATTTTGGACTGTGATTTTATTTTAAGGTTAAAAAAGAAGTTCATTTCCAAGAATTGCTTATCACATAATAGGATAGCTAGCAGGTATAAAATTAGGCACTAAAGAGTTAATGAGCTTCTATGTAAATTAAAATATATTTGTTGTTCATTTATTTGAAAAAAAAGGTTATATTGATCTACATTAGTGTTTATTTAAATTCATCTTATACAACACCTATACAGAGTCAACCTGTCTCAAATTTTAGGAATTAAAATGCATATAGTTTCTAAGCATATAAATATTAATTAATATGTAAACTGACATTTCATAAACAGGGTTATCATCCATCATAATGCAAAGATTATTGGATTAAATAAGTTTTCTTGCATAAATAAACTATTGGAATAGTTAGAGAATTTACTTTTCATAAGAATATATAGAGTAGCATCTACTCCATGTCATTCCAGAACAGCAGTTTGATTTTTGCTTTGTTTTCCATATCTTCAAAGTTCTCATATCTTACGCTGACTACTATTAAGGACAAGGCTGATCTCATAAAATTTAAGAAATCTTTGGCATTTGGGGGATATTCTTGAATATGCTTTTTCCAAAAGTAAAAAGCATTCTGGTGAAAAATAGGATTAAGCACCTTTTTTTCTTTTTCTTTTTTTTAAATCATTTTCTTACTAATTTTTTCATTTATTTTACATACCAACCACAGTTTCCCCTCCCTCCTCTCCTCCTGTTCCCTTCCCCACCTCCACCTACCCTGCCTCCCATCCACTCCTTTTCCATTCAGAAAGGGGCAGGCTTCCCATGGGAGTCAACAAAGCTTGGCATATCACCTCCAGGCAGGGCCAAGCTCCTTCTTGTCTTGAGTTTTCCTTTGTCCTTTGCTTTCTTTTAGGGGGAGAACAGTTGGCACCTGGAAACCTGTGTCTCTGTTTTAAGTGTCAATCAGAGGACTATTTGCTGAGAAAGCACACTTTAAGGAATGTGACCAGAAATCTGTTCTTTGAAGTTGTTTCTTTCCGTTCCAGTCTTCCATGACTGCTTGGATTTAAAGGCTATGGAAAAGCTGCCCTTCACACCCAAGAATTAGAAAGAGAGCAGAAAATGTTTCTAATCATGACACAATGACTGCTAAATCCTTCTTTACTTGGACTTAAACAATCTGTGTATCATGATCTATCTGCATAAGAACTACATAGGATATACATGGTGTCACATATATATATATAATATATACATAAGTATATATTATGCAAAGTTTGAGTCGTGAGAGCACTTAATATGTTAATAAAAATTTTCTGTGACATTTGAAGTCATATACTACTTTTGAATATTTTCTGTTCCACAAAGCTTCCAAACATGACTATTATTTCTGGTTAGGAACCAAATCTTTCCTTAAAAGACATTCATGGACTAGAGAGATGGCTCTGTAGGTTAGGGGCATGCACTGCTCTCAGAGAGGACCTGTTGGTTCCTAGCATCCTGTAACACCAACTCCATGGCATCTGACACCTGCTTCTGGAGTGTCTGGGAACCTGCACTTACATGCTCACAAATCTACACACAGACACACATAATTGAAAGTAAAATAAATTTTAAAAGACAAGATACTTATTCTAGTTATTTTGAAAGCCAAAATAAAAGAGGAATTTAATATGCCAGTAGGTTTCAGATGTTCATGGATATATTATCTATGTAGGCTAAATCAGGCTAAATAATAATGAGGTTGATTTTAATTTTATTTTAATAGGACATTTACTTTATCTAGTTTTCATGGCCTTTAGACTAAAAAGTCAAGGAAAAACTCATCACATGAAATTAGAAAGGGGACATGATGAGCAAAAGCAAGAAATTAGAGTCACTAGCACCTCACTAACAAAAAACCAGAATTTCAGAAACTCTGGGAAAGTCAGTCAGTCAGAGTCTCTCTCTCTCTCTCTCTCTCTCTCTCTCTCTCTCTCTCTCCCTATTTCTCCCTTCCTCACTCACTCTCTATCTCTGCATTTATATCTCTCTGTCTCTGTGTGCCTGTCTGTCTCTCCCTTCATCCTTCCAATATCTCCATTACTGTGGTAGAAGCCAAGGTTCTACTACTAGGCACCTGTTCTACCATTCAGCTATTCTGTACCCTCGGTGTAATATTAGTTCTTACACCTATTGGCTGAAA
Source organism: Peromyscus nudipes (assembly GCA_902168325.1). Taxonomy (NCBI): domain Eukaryota; kingdom Metazoa; phylum Chordata; class Mammalia; order Rodentia; family Cricetidae; genus Peromyscus; species Peromyscus nudipes. Next base: position 17,550 of record CABHPH010155812.1, read on the forward strand.
TGTTTTACTTAGTAGATTATTTAGTTTAAAGAAGTGTCAAAGTACTCTTTGGAATATAAAATTTCTGGGCTGACTTAATAAATTTTCTGACATAAGATGATTAGGTTTACATATACAGGATCTATTTAAATAAGTCAAAATTCATCACCTCTGGAGTTAGCGTCAGAACTCATATGTATGGTTATTAACACTTTTTTTTTGGTTTTTCAAGACAGGATTTCTCTGTGTAGTTTTGGTGCCTGTCCTGGATCTTGCTCTGTAGACCAGGCTGGCCTTGAACTCACAGAGTTCCGCATGGCTCTGCTCCCGAGTGCTGAGATTAAAGGCCTGCGCCACCACCACCCTGCTCTATTAACAATCTTTTTTAAATAATTTTATGTTATTGTATCATGGTCTAGGTTCTCTACTGGTCTGCCTATTTCTATACTATTTATATGACAAATAAATCTACAATAAGAATGTTTCAATAATTATATCAAGTCATTTTCTTTTCGTTTAATGAGAATTTTTATAATGCATGAAATACAGAGTAGAAGTTTGTTACTTGTAGTTGTTAGTTAGGTTTCAGGGTTTTTTCACATAAATAAACTATTCTACCCCTTTTTATTTTATGACATGTAAAATGATTAAGAATTCTTTATATTCTGTAGCCGTGAATGAGAAATTTCCTGATTCCAGATTCATGAACAAATTTCACTAGCTCCTTACATTATTCTCATGTAAATTTAAAACATGTTTGTAATTCTTATATTATATATAGCTCTTCTTTCTTACTTTTGCTCTTTTCTTTCCTTCTTTTCCTTCCTTCCTTTCTTTCTATTTTTTAAAAAAGTCTCACATAAACCAGATAGACCTTAAACTTGCTGTGTAGCTAGAACAACTCTGAATCCCTAGTCGTCCTGTCTCTGCTTCTGAAAAGGCAAGATTACGGCATGTGTAAATGGGCATCTGGCTGTACTGCGCATTTCTAAAGCAAGCTTATATATACATGCATATGCAGTTAACAGACATTGAAGTTCCATTGGCTGCAACAGTTCTAAGCAATGAAAATTTGTATTTAAGTCAAAGATCTGTTAATTGTGATAAGAAGCGACATTGAGCAAATAATTAACAAAGGAGTAAAATTGTGGTCAATAAAATCATAATAATTTGAGTATTTTAGCATTTATTATTTTTTGAAAATTATTTTCTCAGTATATTTCATAGCCATCTTGCTCTTTGTTTTCATTGAAAAGGAGCAAATAAAATAAATCAATTCTGGTACCCTTCCTTTCTATTGAAGTAACATTTTCCATTCAACTGACATGACAGTGATGTAGTGAAGAGATTGCAATCCCCAGAGCCATTCTATAGCCACAGTGAAACTACTTTAGTCATACAGCTCAGAGAATTAGCGTTTGTGGAACTCTGGCAGTCCAGATGTCCCCTTTGAAGATAGTGTACCACGGTGTACCAAGTTTTGAAGCTAGCTGATTGGTTCAAGAGTGGACATTCCCCACCAAGTCTAACCTCTTGTTAATAGGTCAAGGATATACTGATTTGAAAGCTCAGTCCAATGAGACATTTTGAAGTAAGGAGCCCACGCAAATCTCCCAGGAAAGTTGAGATCCACAGCACACAGAGTAAACAGAGAAAGAGCAACAATGTGAAAAATAAGGACATGCAGCACAGACTGAGCCATGAATGGAAACACTCACAAGGTAAAGGGCACCATGAGTCCACCAAAGACATGGAAAAGCCACAGCAGAAGAAAAACAGAAGGGAGTCAGCAGAAAGGAGAGGAGTGACCAAGATACCAGAGGGGCAAAAAGAGCAGACAGCTTGTGATCATAATCACAAACTATTGAGAAAGGAATCTTGGGATGGCAGCAATCCCTCATAGTTAAAGCAACAGAGATCTGCACTATCCTCCAGTGCTTGAACCCCATTTAATATCCCCCAAACTGTCTGTCATGACTAAAATTAACTCATATTGTACTGATTCTTAGTGTATCCTAATAACAAACCTTTACCACTAAGACTGTCCAAATGTATCTAGTTCTCAAATATGGAACAAATTTTATACACTATAAACTTTGAAGAACAGTATTAGTTTTCTCGAGTACTATTAGTGGTCTTTATGAAGTATCTTTGTGACTAGATAAGAGGGGATAGCAATGGTGAGTTCTTACTAAATGCTCAAATATATATTCTGGTTAATGGTCAGGATACCTTACTGTGTTTAGTAATGTTATCATTTGGCATAATAAAATTTTTATTTGTATACAGTGGTATTATTCCATCTAAAAATTTTTTGAGTTCACATGCTTTGTGACTTAGTGGAAACATAGTTTAATTATGCTGTAATGAAAGATGTTCTGAAATGTAGGGAAACTAACAGAAAATGTAGATATTAGACATTTTTGGAAATCTATGCAATATGCTTATGTATATTTGCATACATAAATAATCAAATAGAAAACATCTACCTATGAAAAAACTTTTAAAAATTATCAAACAAAATTCTCAAAAATTTCAAAAAAATTTTATTTCACGTCTTAAACCATGGTACCCAAATGTGATATATGTATCCATGCTCATTTAAATATAAGCCAAGCTATGATACCTACACTCCGCTTGTCTTACCAGGAGTTAACTGGATAATGATATCACCTTTTATGTTATGAATCTGCTTTAACAGGTGGCAGATGGACACTTCCTGTTTAGTGATTTTATATTAATTTAATTCTATGATCATGATATTTATTTTCATATTTTTGGATAAGTAACTGATAAGGTACAAGCCATTAATAATTTTATATGAATAAAACTGGTAATGCTAATTTTTAAAGGAGTGATTTGATGGACATATTGGATCACTTTTAGGTATTACTATTTCCTTGATATCAGATGCTATTTTAAATATTTTGAGCTCTTATTAGTGTTTTTGATCCTATAAAAATTAGCTGCTTATGGAATTGAATCATTACAAGTACAAAAATGAAAAGATCAACTGTTCAGAAAAAAAAGGAAATAAATAGCTAATGAAACTCTAATCATACATCTCCCAATGAGAGACTTAAAAGCAAAAGGAAAGAAATACATCTATCCACCAGCAAGTAGTGGCTAATCATATTTCTCATTTTTCTGGATCAATGATGAAAATGTCACATCCCCTCAGAAAAAGGGGTATGGAGGAAAGAAAGAAAGTCAGAAAAAAGAAAGGAAAACAAGTGGAAAGAAAAAAATTGAAAAAAGAACAAAAGCTCAAAGCAAGTGTATCCAGATGTTTGTCCTTTCAACACAGAAAACTATCTGGAAGACAGTCTGTAGTCATTCACTGGGAGACATTTGGTTAGAGAAAAGAAAGCTTCCATCTTAGAGAAAAATAAAGGCAGAAATATCAAAGTCAGAATGATTTTGTCAGAAACTGCTTAGGTTTTCCTGACAGTGTTGGCCTACACTAATGATTACTCAATAATAAAAGACCACTTGAGTACATTCAGCACTAATCAGGAACTCCACCTTCATCAGGGTTTGGAAAGAGTTCTACCTGCACAAATAATGATCATTTCTGGCATTTTGGAGCAAGGTAGATTTCTCTATTGGCATCTAAGCAGTGGGAGACTGGCCATGTGAGATCCAAGTCTTCTGTTTGCAATCCCTCACCTACCGTGGCCTATGTATGCAGTCGTGAAAACATTCGGGAAAAGCTATATTCTTCCTTCCACTCCTCCCCAGTTTAAATGTGAAGATGATCCAAACAGGCTTCCTTCAAGTTCCATTCTAGCTTTGAGAGCTGTCCAGACCCGCGGTTATATTCAAAACCCTCTGTCTATCTTAGCTGCTTGTTTTCTGTTAGAGATCTATTCTTTTCCTCTGTGTTTTATATTCCATTACTCTTACCGTTTTGCTGAAAACGATGATTTATGAAATTGTTTCTTATCTTTCTTTCCTTTGTACGTACATTCAGTTAATGACAATAACAAAATTATTTTTTTTGTATGTTGTTTGTTTACATGTTTTTTCTTTTTTTTTTTTTTTTTTGGTTTTTCAAGACAGGGTTTCTCTGGGTAGCTTTGCGCCTTTCCTGGAACTCACTTGGTAGCCCAGGCTGGCCTTGAACTCACAGAGATCCGCCTGGCTCTGCCTCCCGAGTGCTGGGATTAAAGGCGTGCGCCGCCGCCACCACCACCCGGCCATCTGTTATTTCTTCGGTGTCATCTAACTCAGGTGGTGGACAACACAGGTCACTCGGAGGTAATTACTGATAAGCTCTACAAAACAAACTCCAATGTTGGGAGATCAAGCAGAAAGTTGCCTTCTCAAGTTTTCTGCTCTGCAGGGACCATGCAGCTCTGAGCTGCACACTTGCTCCACTCTAATCTGCACTATCCCCCAGAATGCACGCCTATCTTTTTAAGTAGCTTTGCCAAGTGACAGCTTGATCACAGCAATCTAAAATGGCTTAAGTGCCACAGGTTGACATTTTGCATTCTTTTATTGCTTTCCATTTTTATCTACATAGAAAATTTGGTGATAACTAATATCCAGTTGATCTTTTCATTCTGGTAATAAAATGATAATACAAAGATCTTATTATCCACCCTAGGCATCCATCAAAGTACATTTTCCAATAACAATACTGCTTAGAATGTTGCTTATCTTTCTCCAAGTCAAAAGTGAGGTTAAGTAGTTGGCTTTAGATTCCCTTCTGTCTCTAGGACTGGGGCTTTGTGCTGTAAAAAGACTTTGAACTTTACCCCTTGACATTTTGTCCACATTAATATCTTCTGCAATTTTGTTGTTTAGGCATCTTAGATGAATCACTTGGTACGATAAGCCAAAGCAGTTGAAAGTTGTGCCTACTGAAGTAAACTGTCCTAGCCCCAAAGAGGTTTTCTTCTCTTACAGAAGTAAGAAGAAAGGAAACAGAAGAAAGCCACATTATAGGTACAGAAAGAAACAGAGAGAGCAGTAGGAAGGAAAAGCGAGCAGGGAAGGAGGGAGACAAGCCAGCACACAATCAGAAAGGCAAAGAAAACAAGCAAAGCAGAGAGCACGATTTAGTGAAACCCATTTCTCAGGCTGGGAGAAGTCCAGTGAGGCAAGCGCTCGCAGGCCAAGCATGAGGACATGAGCTCATCTCACAGGCAGTGTTTACCGTCTGTGCTCTGGGACATGGAGGAGGAGGCCATTAACTAGTGCGTCTACCCAACTGCTGAGCTCCATCTCACAGAAGATGGTGGAAAACTACAGAGAAAGAGACCTAGCATTAACCTCTAGCACTTGAAAGGGCCTGAACACCCTCTCTCCTCTTTTCTCCACCCCTGACACATACTCTCTCTCTCTCTCTCTCTCTCTCTCTCTCTCTCTCTCTCTCTCTCACACACACACATA
>CABHPH010155812.1:23028-51452 GCA_902168325.1 Peromyscus nudipes
AACAACAAAATTAAATCATTACTATATCCACTACAACATCAAAGCAGTTACTGCAGTGACCATTAGGACCCAACTATGGGTCATGAATGCAAATCTGACCCATGGCTTCCAAACTTTCAATATCTTTCAACTTCCAAAGATTATAGCTCTAAATGCTTCTAAGGATGCATAGAAAAAAGTTAAGTAACCAATATACCACTACAAAGGCAATATTTTTTTTCAGAAAAAAATTAAGTATCATCTAATCAGTTTAGACATACTTTTTGGAATCACTGTGTATCCAGTTTGAAATCAGACCTCTCTTGGTAACTCAAGAGTTTCGAAGAGACTCTAGCTATGTGGTTTTGCAATGAGAAGAATACAGACTAAGAGCAAAATTTTGTACAGACCCTACAAACAGAGCATTTGAGAAATTTTTACCTGGAATAGAAAGTTCCTTTTGCAATTTCTTATAGTCTTAAATATTAAATATTAAAGTCATTTAATATTACAGAACAGCCAGGAGACTGCCAAATACATTTTTGTAATATTATTTCATAGCCAATTATTGAGGCACTTTTTTGACAATATTTATTATTTAGTTCATATTAGTATAATTTTATGATGATTTTTGTCAAGTAGCCTATAGCTTTTTCAATTAATTCAAATATTCATCTTTATGTTAAATGTATATGAATTCTCAGTCCTTTCCCATCTAACAGTATTAAATTATCTTTACTTACCCTGAAATTATCTGCACTAAAGTGGTGGTTGGTTTGGGGTTTTCTGTTTGTTTGTTTGTTTGTTTGTTTTGGCCATTGCATTACAAAATTATTGAGTCAAGGTGTGATGGTTTGAACTGGAAATGCCCCTTCCCCAGTCTCAGGCATTTGAACGCCTGGTTCCCATTTGGTGGCAATATTTGAGGAGACAATGGGCAGGGGCAGTGTTGGTGGAGCAAGGATGTCACTGCTCGGGTTTGGAGAGTTCAAAGCCTCAGGTCGCTTCCACTGTGCCATCAAGATGTGAGCTCTCAGATTTCTGCTCCTTTCACCACATTTGCAGCCCACTCTCCTGCCTCCCTGCCACCTGCCTCCCTGTCGCCTGCCTCCCTGTCACCTGCCTCCATGTCATCATGATGGGCTCTTAGTCCTTTGCAGTCACAAGCCCAAATAAACTTTACTTTCTATCAGTTGTTTCTGGTCATGGTGCTTATTAGAACAGAGAAGTGACTAACACACAAGATTCGCTTTTCTCAGAGCAGGAAATAGGAAAGAATCATCTCCCTGCCCCCTTTCCTTCCTTGTGACTCTGAGCAGAGGACAGTGGAGATCCATAAGTGTTCATGTTTACCTTTCAGCCCACAGGTTTTCAAACCGACCATAATCTAATTCTAAGTTGCAGAGAGCAAACACATTTTCATGCTGATATTGGCAAAGGTATGGCAGTGAACTGAGATTGGTCTGTGACACTTTTTCTTTACCATCCAAAAGATCAAAACATTTAAATTCCAAGTCAATGTGCAGAAAAAAATCTCAGATGGCTTCCGCTCAGTATGAACAATTTAGAGTATAATTTTTCAGTTTATGGAAATCTTTTTTGTTATAGTCCATTTAGTGTCTGTGGTAGTTTTCTTAAAATACATCAATTTAAGTACTTCATATAATATTTCAAGACAGTGATGCCATGCAAATGTGACATAGTAAATGTGTATGACTGTCAAAGTGTCAGACAAGCTTAGGGCTCATGAAAGTTGTACACAATTAATTGCTCTTTGTAGTTAGACTGAGATACAAATATTTCCAATTAATTTTTGCTTGAGTAACAAGTGTGCTTTGGGTGAAAACAGGTGAATGTTATTTGAACATAAATTCCTAACTAGCCTCAAATTTGACTCATCTTCATGAAATTCACTACATCTGTCCCCAGCTCCCCAAACAAAACAAAGGCAAAAGAAAATGGGAACATTACCTTGTCACTGAATGTTTCTTCCAGGGCCTACTGTCAAGCTAAGGCATTTGCAGGTCCTGTCCGAGGGGCGCACTGAAAGCTTGAGATCCACTCATTTAATTCAAGTGTGCAAGTGTAACTTATACTACTTTAAAAAGGAAAAAAATCACTAACCAGTGAAAATCTTTGTCTTCCAAGTTATTATTCTATGAAGTATGCAAAGTGTGGGGAAAGACTGTCTGTAGTATCATATTACTAGAGCCTCATAGCAGACAAGGCAGACTTGAATCTAAGAAGACTTATTTATGTTCAGTATATGTTCTAAGCAATTGTAGCTAAACAACAGAGAATTGCATTTGACTTGGCTAGTTCCATTAATTGTCAGAGTGTACGTTTTCATTTTATAATTTAAAAATTAATATTTTAAATATTAATTTAATATTAATACAAATAAAGTAAAAGAAATACATAGAGGGGAGGTGTAGAAGTAGATATTTTCCCCACATGAATTTTCTACAACTCAGCAGGAATCAGTACACTCTACCATTGCATTAAGGCACAAAGCTACCTTTGAAGAGAGAGAGTACTCTGTGGGCTGCCAATGTGCTTCTGTCTGCACTTCTGGGCACCAGGGCATCAGATCTATAAAATCAGACCTATAAAACCTATAAAATTCCTTCTCACGAAGGTATCTAGGAGAACAGCTGGAGAGGAGCTGATGAAGACTTGAAATAGCATTTGTGTTAAAGCTCGGAGAGATAATTTTTAGGAATTATTTTGTTTTTAATGATTTTTAAGTGCTTGGCACAGCTGTCTGTAATTTATATTTCAACGTTTATTCTGTGATTTATCAGACTCACCTTTTTTTCCTTGCTTAAAAATATTACCACACATGAGGACAAGTATCAGTTGTTTGTGTTCAAACCCAAGCATATGCAATAATATGTATTGGTTAGAGAAGTTATTTTGCTTTTACAATTTCTTCCCCTCAGAGAATGAGTTGTTGCCCTTTGGAAACACAGCCAAATATTTTGGAAGTCCCACCAACTCACAGGCAGCTTTCTTCCAGGGCCAGAGACTGGAATCTTACTACGACATTGAGAGATTAGAGGTGTGTTAGAATCATTTTATTAAGTAGTTAATGAATTTGTGGTCATTGGATGAGCTTTCATTATGTGGTCAGCAAAACCTGGAAAAGAAAAATCTAAACATTCACATAAAGAAATGGAATAGATTTACTTATTACTTAATGCTGGAACTCAAAATAAAACCACAGTCCTTATATCCTTTCAGATCTCCATCAAAATTCAATTAAAACTCAGTCCATGCATCTCTCTGACTCGTCATCTGGCATGCATATCACATTTGAATGGTTTTAGTTATTTTGTCAATATATGATCAGGATGTAAAAATTCATCATGTAAATTCTTAATAATCAAGAATAAACTCTTCAGACTCAGAAATTTTCTAAGAATGTAGGGTGGTGAGGAACACATTATTCATATGCAAATCTTTGTATGAATTTAGAAGGATGATTAATAATTCTCAAAATAAGAGAAAATTAAACATTTCTTTTACATATTTGAGTTAAGGGATAACAGAAGGGAATAAGGCTCATGGTATTTCCCCCTATTTGATAATGAAGGGAACCATGGGACTTCAATTGCTGACCAGATACCAACGCATAGTCTGATAGCCTCTATAGACAGCTGGACCTTCTGTTTCAAAATATCTGCTGCCTCTTTCCCACATAGGAGTAGGAACCACAGTGGGAAACCTTTGGATGGATTAAATATAAAATGAATTTTTACACCCCAGATGATGGACTGGTATGCTTCAAGGTGAGATCATGAGTTTTATAAATGCATTTCTCTTACTCTCTCTTTTCCTTGACTAGCTTACATTGTAATGGAGGAAAACAGTTTAAAAATTTTGAATAGGCACTTACTGGAATTACAGTTAATCCTGATACAATCTAGATGGGGAAGAATAGATGAAAAATGAATATTTATCCTTCAAGGTAATAGCTGCAGACATCCAATAAAATTACAGTCCACCCTTCCGGGGACAGACACATGCAAATTTGGCCACTCCATATCATTATTCTTTATATACTTCTAGAACCCAGATTTATTGTTATAAAACCGTACCATTAGAAACAAGAGAATGTTTAAAACTATGGCCAATTCAAACAGAGCTACATGGTGACATATCTAAGTGAGGTAGCAGGTAGTTAACTGTCAAAGATGCTTGACTCAGACTGGCTGCAACATCCTCCCCATATGTGAAAGAACATACGATTATTTTCAGCAAAAGTTAAAAGTGCTCCGTCACAATGGGGTACAGTGCAAGCTCAGCTAGGCTCAGACATCTTGGACCTCCAAAATCTAATATCCCACAAAGGCTGACAGAATTCTTTACAACTGCAGTCATCAAATGGAGAAAGATATTAAAATTATTCTTTCTCATCCCAATATTTTATATATATATTTCTCTTTTGATTTTGATTTTCTGGGACACAAAGTGTTAACAACCAGATGTTGGTGGATTCCACACCTTGTATTAATTGAAGGAAAAAAGAAATAACTGTATGGATCCTTAGACGTTACAATGGCTGTGGAGTAGCCAGCCATCCTGTGCAGCACACAGGGCTAGGCCTCTCTGAGCTACATTGAGGATCACAGTTAACAGTACAGTTCTGATTTTTTTTGTGTGTGCTTGCTTCACATAAAAGCAGATATGAAACAGAATGCCTGGTGTGGATAACACAATAGTTATTTTTAAAGAACTGCATGGAATGTTTTGATTGTATTTTATGGCGAGATTAAATGCATTTTTGGCTTTTGTCTTATTTAATGCCTTTGGGGAACATGGAAAATATAAACCTAGATTCTGTGTCCATATAGCTAAGTTTGTCATGTGTCGTCAACCGCATCAGAAAAGTGGTTGCAAACAGCCAAGGACCAGCAGCTACACAACTCCTTCTACAGAATGCTTTGCTGGTGAGAACCCCTCTAAGTGTTCTCATTTCGAGCAATCAGCCTCTTTGCGCAATTAAGCCATTTATTCCATTTTCCTGTAGTAACCTATTATTGTCACTAGAGGGAACTCTAACAGAACAATAAACAGTACTGCATTTTTTTTAAACTATACTGTTTAACTTAGTTTAACTTGTATTATTGAACGTAATTAATTGCAATAAGCTAGCAAGTCACTTTTCTAGTTTATAAGCTACTGTTCTACTCACCACAATTTGAAAATGTAGGTTGGGTTGTCATAAATGTCACGTGTTGTTTTCTTCTAATTATCGTTCTGAAAATAAATCTACATGGTTTCAAATTTTGTTTTTCTTCCTCTCCTGATTCGTGTGTGTGTGTGTGCGTGCTTGTGTGCGTGCATGTTTGTGTGTACGTGTGTATATGTGCATGCGTGTGTCTGCGTGTGCGTGCACGCATGCATGTGTGCATGTGTGTATGCTTGCGCGTGTGTGCATGCCATGTGTGCATGCATGTGTGTATGTGTGTGTGTATGTGTGTATTTACTACTGTCATGAAATACAGTAAAACCTCATTCATTTTCACTTATTTGGATTTAATGATAATATTGAAACTTATTGGGCAGAATATTAAATCTTTACTTGGTATGGAGGCATTTGCGAGGAGGGGACCTGTGAATAAAGATTTTGAAAGGCCACGCACAGCTAGAAAACTAACTTCAAGGATTCAGTAGAAGTTGATGGTAGAACTTGCAGGGAACCGGGATCTCATTTGAGAGGGACCTTTCTTCTCCATTCACTGAAATAAACTTCTAAGCCCATCCCTTCACAACATTTCACAGCTTATATTAATTTGAGGTTAAATTAGCTAAAGTTAACTAAAAAATAATAAAGTCCGAAACTTTTAAAATTCTACAGTTCAATGCTTTTCTTAGTTTCTTTTGTATTTACTCCGTAATTCACCTAGACTGGTGAGGTTTTACTGTAGCAACTCTTTTTGTTGGTACACTTAATCAGGAAAGCATTATCTCTCTGTAAAGGAGCCTGTGTCCTTACTGTTCTCGTGGCTGTTTGCTGAGGGCCGCAGACTTTGGGCATTGAAGGGTTGTGGATTGCTGAATGACAGCAAAATATCCCACACAGTACTCCAAAACAGAAGAGATGGAGGACCACAAAGATGGCTATTCAAAGGAGAAGCCCACGGAGGAAGCAAGAACAATTGTTGTTCTAGACACCAAAGTATAAATTCGATATATTTCATGTGCATGTCATCTAACACATGTTGAGCTTGTTCGTTCGTTCGTTCATTCATTTGTTTATTTATTTATTTATTCATTCATTCATTTATTTATTTATTTTTCAAGGGTGCCATCTACCACCCATTAGAACATCAGTAAATATAAATAGAAAAAAATCCATTTTGAGACAGCTTAAAGCTGCATAATTCAGTTTCAAAATCATCTCACTGATAGGGCTTCCCCAAACTCTCATTGGTAGGAATCACAAAACACTAAATTATGTTGAACATAAAAAAAGTGATGCCCACCAAAACATTAATTGATTGTTTTAACTTTTCATAGCAAACAAGCTAGCTGATAAATGTTTGCAGGCAAAACTGAACAAAAAGTGAGAAGTGTCAGCTTAATGGTGGAAGGCATATTGTTACCTAGATTGACCGTGAGTTTCACACGCCCTGCATCTAGCTCCAGTCGAAGGGTGTCTGCGGAGTCTCTAGAAGTGGTTGCCATCAAAATACCATATGCACGCTGGGATCTGAACCGTAAAGACACATCCTCGGCCTCGGTGTGCATCACCACTGGTAGCTGAATTTTCATGAACATACTCCCATCATAGCTCAAAACTGTTGCCTCTAGGGGAGAAAATGGATACAGTTCAGTTTTGGTTAGTGTAGTGCACACTTGGGGAAGAGGAGTCTGCTGAAGTTTTCAATGATTAAATCAGCTCATCTGTTTCAGCAATGAGTTTCTTGTTTTGTAAGGCAAGGGACATCCTAGCAGGGACTTCTTCATTTGTCGAGTATATGCTAACACTCTGAAAGCCCCTCTACCTATAGCATATGCTACAGCAATGACCACATGGGGCCGTAAATATTTTATAAGCATTTCCCTTGTAAAAAGCATAGGTAATGTTGTTTTGAATAGCTGCAGTCTCAACCTAGTTGGAAACAGTGCAAGGATACATATGTGGATAGGCACTGAGGGCCCTGACTATTCTGTAACATTAATTAGCTTTGCCCTGCCTCTGATTGAGTATTCAGGAGCAAAAGCTCAAGGGGTGTTAGTGGAAGATACCTAAATCCAGGGCTGTCTGGAAAATCCGGGGATGAACAGACACTACTTCAATATTTTTTTCATACTATCTGCTCTAAAATGGAAATACTACAGAAACGTAGAAGTCATCCTCTCTACCAAAGTTACTATTCCAAAGAAGAAAATAAAAACCAACAATATGCCAACAAGTAAGAAAGAATATTCTATTGTGTTACTGTGCTTAATGAGGAAAGTTTTTAAGTTACATCAAACCATAATCTTATTTTAATTTTCCTGTACAAATAAGAAATAATTTAAATGTCTATAAGCACAAACTTGGTGTCCTTATAATATTGAATTATCACCAAATCATCTATAACTATGTACATCAAATAGGGGTGGAGGTAGGAATAGGGATTTGTGTGGGCATGTGTTTCTAAATTAAGTTACATGGAAGTCACAAACACTATATTAAACATGTGAAGAAATTATTAGCAATACTGCTGATGATAGATCACTTCAAGAAACAGCACCCCTCAGTGTTAAATGCCATTTGGTACTGGGACATTGAGAAACTAGTATGAGTCATGTTGCTTCTGGGAATTCAAAATGTCATTTAATAGAAAGAAAAACTACCTGGAATGAAAATAAACTTAAAATTTTTCATTAAACTTGGATATTTACACAGCATAGTCATTAGCTTTACTGGTGTAACTGTGTTTATTATTAAGAATACCTTCTGGTATGGCTTTCAAAGTTCATCTTTCAGAAAGTCAAGACAGTCAAGTACTATTTCCAGGAGATTTTAACTGTCATTTGTTCTTGTTCAAGGCTTGAACAAGAAACCAGAATCTCTAAGTATTGCACTCCATTTCTAGGACTCTCTCCTTCATACTCTGCTCTTTCTACCCAGCCTTGGATTGATGGATCTTCAGCAACCTGTGAGCTCTCTTCCCTCTTCCTTTTTGAGTGAAGACTTCTTCATCTATTGCCTATTTGACGTGTCCAGTTATAATGGAATTAAAATCTCACCATTAATTTGCCCTTCCCCAAATGAACACATTCCAAATGTGCTTCTTCAATCCCTTCCATCTCAGTAAATGATGTTTACATTACTGTCCAAAACCAAGCCTGTGAATTTCTCTCTTACTCTCCCTGCCGTGTGCAGTCTTTTTTCAAGTTTACAGACCTTTGTGTTATAATTACATTTTTTTTTAAATCTCGGTTGATGTTTTTTACCTTTGTAACTAAACTATTTCAGTCTCTATTCTCATCTTACCTAGACAGCTAAAATAGTTATCGCTGTGGTATATCTATAGCTACCCTTTCTTTCTGCACACAGCAGCCAAGTTGAACCCTTATAGAGGGACACCCTCCCTATTAGATCGTTCTTCAGGTTAAATCAGGTCTCTATTTTTCTTTTGCAGTTAGAATCTCTCTGCCCTCAGCTCTTATCATCATTCTCTGCAGTTAATCTATTCCACCCACTCCAAGTCCATTCATTATTAAAACATTTGCACTCACAAATGCTTGTATGTGGAAACTGCTCACACTACATCTATTAGTGTTTGGTTTTTTTTGGAAGTCTGGATTTCAGTTTCTTCCATATTGAAGTATCAGCCCTCCTATTTCAAACTGTAATTTCTCATTTGTTTGGGTGGTATCAGCTGCATCTGCCCTTTTGAAAGTGCCCTGAGGAAGCAGACCAGTCGCTCACCACTCTGACACCAGGGAGCCACTGAGCCAGACACAGCTGAGACACCGCACCATAAATGCTTCTTGAATTAGCAACTGCCATCTACATTGAAAGCACATGAAAGAACTTCTCTGCATGTGGATACAAAGCTTGCAGAAGCACTCCACAGAGCAATAAAGCATTTATTCTGTCTGATACCAGGGCAATCAAGTTTGGCAATGTATGGCAAAAATAATAATAATTTCATGTCTAATCTGAAGGTTAGACTAGAAAGGGTTTCTGTTTATCCATATACTCTGTTGTTAGTCATAGACCTAACAGCCGAGAACATAAAATATGATCTTAAAATATATGACTTGACCTTATATTAAAACAAGACTATAAAGTCATAATGAGCTCTAAATGTGCTTTGGTATAACTTTATATGAAATTTGATACTTAGTTTTTCCACTTCTAATCTTTGGTCAATCATGCAAAGCAACATACAACTCAATAAAAGTAATAAATCATTTTAGATTCTTTGTTACTTTGCTGCCATACAGATAAAAAGACTAAACCATTATTAGTTTTCTTCTGGTTAATTAATATGCATAATTACTCTATTATATAATAATCATATTTTAAATAACTTCATTTTTCTTTAAAATGGCTTAATTTGAAAACTAGGTTGAGGACACATCTTTTTGAAATAAACAATTAACAATTAGCTGTAAATACATTGTGAAGTACAATCTAGAGTAGGGGAAAAAAAATCAAGCTCATTAGCCTTTACTATTCTCCAAAAAAGCTTCAGGACTGAAGGAATAGTAAAGTAATAAAACTCGAGTGCCCCCGTGTGCCATTTCAAACAATTCTCAATGTGAAGATAACTTGTTGATAAACGACAACTGAAAGCATAAATGATTCCTCATAATTAGAGTTGATGTTTAATTAGGCAAGAAATGGAAAATGCACAAGGTTGCAGTCTAGAATGTGCCAAATAAATGTTAGACAACATTCTGACATTTGAAGGTTATGCTATTTGGCAGCATCTTTTAACATTTGGAAAAAATTATTTTATCATTTGGAACATAAAAAAAAGAGTCCTTTAGAAGGATAATTTCAAGACACTGCTTCCCAGTGAGGAAGAAAAACAGTTCAACTTGGTCCTCTCTCTCCCCTTCTCTCTTGTCATTAGGTTTGATAAATTTGCTTTTCTGCACTGTTCCTCTTTGTAGTCTAAAGTGTACACCTGCGCTCAGCTTTGCTGAAAGGCAGTCACATATTGTGATCAACAATGAAAATCAGACAGAGAGCCAAATTATATTGCTCTGACATCTGTCCCTCCATCTGTTAGAATTTTAACAAACAAGTATAAAGTAGACCTCTGATTACACCAATGCTCTTATTTCACATTATCTCCGAGACTAATTTTTAAGTGATCTAACCTTCAAAACTCTTTTACTAAAAATGATACAAAAAGGAAATGCAGCATTTAATGTCTATGAAGTCCATCATTTCTATATTAATCCTTCTTAAAAAACCAATAGCCATAGAATAAAATATCTTCCTGTTTAAGTCACAGATAGTTTTTCTTATGTAATTTTCTTTGCTTGCATAATATGGGACAACCGCAGCACCATTCTCTATGATGTGGTGAGCATAGACTGAAACAGCTTCTATCAATTTATTCTGGATGATAAAACAGAAACTTTATAACTGTCTTTTTATCTCAAGAATTGTTGGTTGACTCTCATGACCAACAACCTAATGTGGTATGAGTGTATCTGGAGAAGAGACACAGTCCAACACTTCCTTTGGAATTTGAAACTGAGAGGGCCAGGCATGATCTCCTGTCTGTGGAACTAGGGCGCAGCTGAGAAGTGGACAGAAGCAGCATTCTGTGCCACTGAGCCTGGCAGCCATCATGTTTCACCCTTGCTCTCAGGAGAGGCACAGTCATGTGGGTGAAACATCAACTGAGAAGAGAAAATACTTCTTGCAATATGCTGCCGTAATCCAGAACACAAAGAACACGGCATCATCATTTTATTCCCAAGAACCAACTGACTTAGAGACAGAGATCTGCAGAAATTTCCAGCTAAGCATAAGTTAAAACTGTATACTAAATCCCAGTGATGACATTTGCCATTAAATTCTCCTTTGAAATCTGTACATACTTTCCACCTCACCTCTAATTATTGCAGTATATAAATATTCCCTTTCTCCCCTTCTGGGCTCAGAAAGCTCCGTCATTTCTATTTTCATTTTGCCATATGCAGTAGCAGAATATTGCCACAGGGTGGTACACCATGCATATTTAACTGGAAGTTTTGTAATTCATAAGACAGACCTTCTCCAGCTTCCCTTTAACCAAGAAGCATCAGGATAACTGGCGTCTTTCTGGGTGATTCAAATTAAAACAAATTTTTAATTCACACAGGTCTGCTAATCTCACATTGAACCTAACTGTAGTTTACTTTGTGAGCTCTGGCGTTTGGTCCTCTCTTTTGGCACTTTTCCAAAAGCAACCTAAACAAACTAATTAGGAAGGAAAAAGCAAAGAGGAAATGTATGAAGGGTGTACTCATACAAGCCACAGTCCACAGGAATAGCTAGACTCTGTCAGCTTACGGGGATTTCAATAATCAGGCAATACCATAAGGGGGATGGCTGTGTCTACACGATGTGAAAAAAAATCTCCTGACCTGTCTAATTCTACTACACAGATTTTAATTTTGAGTTTTAAAAATGCCAACCTTTTCCTTTTGAATTTTCAGGTCAAATTAAGTAAACTATTTTAGGACAAAGGAAAAGAACCAACTATGCATTGCTTTATGGGAAGTGCCTGACACTGCTTAGGCTGAGTACCTCAGGGAGAAATGCTATGTGCACCACGAGAGGACGATGGAGCAACTCGTCAATATTTTTTCATATTGATTTTTAGTTTCATTCTGGAAAATAAGTGACAATGAGCACAGTGACTAAACCATTCATCTAAAGCTCTGGGTCGATGGAAGGACATGTTTGCAACCATTTGTCCTGGTATTTCTTCTGTTATGCTGGTCTCCAGACCAGCTGTGGGCATCACCCTCATTCTGTGTTCAATATTCGTTCCTCTACTTACAAGGGGAGAGAAAGAAAAACAGGTAGCTTCATTTTTTTTTTTCTTAGCAAGGAAAGGGAAGTGTCTATGCAGGGACTGCATAGACACAACTAAGCCTTAACTTTAAATATGTAAATGAATCTGTGATCAGTTAAGGATCGGACAAACAAGGTAGCAGTTATTGAAAGAGTTAAACATAAGAAAGAGGAACAAGTACCAGTCTCAGGACCCCAAACCAGGACCCCAAACCGTTAGCCTCAGCAGAAGTATTCTTGTCATATTTCTTGTGGCATCAGCAGAATAACCTTGTGACATTGTCTGGGTCTAGCAGAACATCCTGTGGCTATTCTAGGAAGAAAAGCAGCCCCCATGGAAAGTCCCCATAGCTGTACTCCCCCTCCCCGGTGCTGATCTTTAAACTAGCCAATTGTGTACTGCCCCGAATGCTATGCTAATATTGTGGTTTATGCCCTTAAAAGATGCCTGCAATTATTGTTCAGGGCTCCTCTCACTGAATAGTGGGGAGGGCCCGTTTGTGCGAATGAGTAAATAAAGCCTCTTGCTGATTGCAGCAACTGGTCTGGAGTCCGGGTTTCTGGCCGCGCCCACCTGAGAGGATAGTGCCCTGAGTCTGGGGTCTATCATTATGAATTAGACATCTCAAGCACACTTTAAGAGTTGTGGTACCCACAACCATGCCTTGTGAAAACCACTGAAGGCTCCTCAGACACCTGTGTCAGGTCTGGGGGTTCAGACTCTGGGTTACTTCACTAGAAGTAGTTATGTTTCAGTTCAGGCTTGATGTGGATATTTAGTAAGCATTTCTAGTTTACTAGCAGGACGAGTTGCTACAATTTTGAAATCCTACCTCTCTCACAGGACCTGCCGAGATATCCCGTTCCTGAGCAATCGCAGACATATCTGTTCCAGCCATCCCTGCACATGCCATTGTTTTTGCAAGGATTGCTAAGGCACGGTTTTGCTGTCTCCCTCGAGCAGGATGGCTTCACTCCAGCAGTACTCTGAATTTCCGCCATCTGCCGGATGTCTTTGCTCTGGCCATCAATGAACAAATCCCGGATGCAGCCCACGTAGCCATAGTTGAGCAGAGCCGTCCACACCTCGGTGGGGAAGACAAGGCCAGCCTTATTTTCTGGCAAGCCACCCAGATACAGCTCATCATCTAGGTCCAGGATCTCACTCTCACCAGGAGCCGTGTAAGGAGTGCGCAGTGTGTTGACAGAAATGGTACCTGTTAAAATGACAAGAGAATATGAAGTTGTTTGGGCATACGGTGTGGTCCGGGTCTCTCCTTCTTCCTCTTACACGGTAGAGTGTGAGCTCCTAAAGGCCAGGCATTTCTATTTTGCGCATTTCTTTTATTATTTTAAATTAAAATATAATCACATTATTTTCCCCTTCTCTTTAATCCCTCAAAACACACTCATATACCTTTGATGCCATGTTTCAAAATCATGGCTTCTTATTTTTTTTAAATCAACTTTTGTCATATACATATACGTATATGCGATATATATGCATTTCTTATTCTTTTTATTTCAGTGTCTGGTACCTCTAAGCATCATCAAATCATCCATGGGATTACATAATTTAGAAATAAAAGAAATTACAATTAATGTGGTCCCATTTGACTTCATGAAAATCAGTGTATACACAACTAATAGTGGGTGCCAACTTTAAACAGCCCAAATTTAAATAAATCATACAATAACAAAATGGGTGTTTTTTTACAATGAAGTCTAACTCTATGTGGTTAGTGAGCTTGCTTTCAAAGTTAGTATATGGGGGCATAGTGGAGCACATCTTTAATCTCAGCACTTAGGAGACAGAAGCAAGAGGATTTGTGTGAGTTTGAGGCCAACTTTGTCTTCAGAGTGAGTTTTAGGCCAGCGAGGACTAAAGAATGAGACCTTAGGCTGGAGAGATGGCTGAGAGTTTAAGAACACAAGCTTCTCTTCCAGAGGTCCTGAGTTCAATTTCCACAACCACATGGCGGCTTACAACCATCTGTAATGATACTTAGTGCCCTCTTCTGGCATGCAGGTGTATATGCAGACAGAACAGTGTATACATCATAAATCTTGAGAGAGAGAGAGAGAGAGAGAGAGAGAGAGAGAGAGAGAGAGACAGAGAGAGAGACAGAGAGAGAGAGACAGGGAGAGACAGAGAAGGAGACCTCACCACAAAATAAAATTAGTATGAATTGGTGGAGACAGAGAGAGAGACCTCACCACAAAATAAAATTAGTATGAATTTGTGAGCCAAGGAAAATTTTTTGCCCTTATCTTTAACTGATTTGGTTATTTTGCTTGGATCTAATAATTTGACAGATTTCCAAAGTCAAGGTAAAACTTAAGATCTAGTACATACATCTATTGAGTTATTTCTGTGGGTTGGGCTTCCTTATATATGTGTACACATAATAGAAGTCTGTTCTGTGTGTTTCATAAAACACACCAGATTCTGGATTATAACAAACACCACAGGAATGTTCATCATTACATGTTGGTGAGAGACTGAAGAAAAATCATTTGCTTCTCTTTAAACCAAATCCCTTATCAAAATCAATAGTTTCTCTTTCCTCACTTCAAGCTGAAAAAAAAAATGTATTGATTTACAATTGTATAGGACTCCAAGACTCAAGTATTAAATGAACAGTTACTCATTCACATGGAAATATTTGAGAGTTAAAGAAAAATGTGGAATTCATAAGAGTGACTGGAAGCACATTTCTGATAAAAACTTAAATATGTACTGTCAGATTATAAAAATTCCTACCAGTAATCTAACCCCAGAAAGGTTTTTATACTTACAATGCAAATGATATTCACGGGACACAAGGACCCATTATCATATTACCCCCAAACTTGTATTTTGTGTTTAAATTGTAGTGGAGAGAGACAGACAGAGAGACAGAGACAGAGAGACAGAAAGACAGAGAGAGACACAGATGGGGAGTCAGAAAATATCTAAATACTATTGTACTTCTCTGGGACACTCAAAGCTCAGGAAGAGAATGTGAGTGTGGTGGTATATTATAGTTGCCTCCCAGGAAACCTAAAGCTCAGGGCTTTCCCAAAGCAAAAACATGCTTTTAGCTAAGAATACCAGGCTGCTAGTGCCTACTCTGTGCACAGGAGTATTTTAAATCCCGGCAGCATGAGCTATCTCGAGCCAAGCTTCAAACTGGGATTTGTCTTTTTGAGGGAGAAAGGCATGGCAGCCACTGTCAGACTGCCCAGGTGTCCAAGTCATTATGAGGACATTTGTCTCTCTAGACTTTCACAGAAAGTGGTGGAAAACTCCCAGGGGAGAAACCCTCACAGACATTGCTATTTTGGGTCTTGTAAAGAAAGGGAAATGGTGGGGGATTTTGATGGAGGATGTTTAAAAGGGAAAAAAGACCAAGTACTAATTTATATTTTTCTCATTCATGACAATATCTGCAAAAAAACTTCCATTTAGAAGCACACCACTGCTATAAAATATCATTTTGAAAATGTAATAAAACTGATTTTGGAAAATGAAATGCATAATATTGAGGTGAGGGGACTCATAGCTAATAGAATGATCGCTACATTCATTTAAAATGAATTGTTTTGTAACCACCATTGTCCAAAAAAGCTAAGGAGCGAAAGCATAGATGGGCCCTATCCTCTGGAGCAGCTGACGAGACTTCTAAGCTGAAGAAAGTATATCTGAGGAAAGACAAAAGGGCAGATGTGAAGGTAATGGGCTAGAGAAGTGACCACCTCAAGAAGTATTCCTAGAAATGGGATTTGATGAAATAAATGCTTGTAACTGAGAGGAACTGATTTGAGAAATACAGCTTAGAAAACGAACAATGAAACCCTATGATGAGAATGGGCATATATTTTTCTAATGGCTGCTCCCCAAATTCCAATTTTATGTATAGAATGAACTTAATTCATCTCAGGGAGATTAACCAGCAATTGGCAAAACCAAACTGCTTTTAATCAGACTGTGACGGTTCACAAATAAAGAGAATGTTCGGGCATCCCTGAAACACAGGCATTCCCTGGCTAGAGTACGGCCATTCTCTCTGTCTCTTCCATACTATACCCAGAGAATTCAGTGGGTCTGCAGGAGAGAGAGAGAGAGAGAGAGAGAGAGAGAGAGAGAGAGAGAGAGGGAGAGAGAATATGCATCTATATGTATTTATTTATTTATAGTACATGTGTGCATATGCAAATATGTGTACAGGTATCTGTGCCTGCTTACGTGTGTGGAAGCCAGAGTAGTACGTACATCAAGGCACTTACTCCTCTGTCTTGCTCCATCCTATTCTTTGGCATCATAGTTTGTCACTGAGGTTGGAGCTGGCTGTCTGCAGTTAGGCTGGAAGTCAGCAAGGCCCAACACTCGCTCTCTCTTTTGGACCTGCCACACTTCTGGGGTTACAGGAGACTACATTTATCGTGTCATATCAGTGCTAGGGTCTAAACTCAAGTCTTCATGCTGCACATCCAATGTTCTTGACTTCTAAGCCCACTCTCTGGCCTCCCACGTCTGTACTCTTAGAGAAAAAGCTTGTGCTAAGTATTTCAGACAACCATAGATACCTGATTTAACAGTGACAATGTAAAAGCTGGTCTCTTGGTTGTTATTTCTGGGGTTTTAGGGCCTGCTTTGAACAAAGTGTTAAGGAAAGTTCTGGTATATTCTCATGAATGTGTTTGTTGGCATGTCTGAGGTAACATGCTCCTTACAACTTCACTATTACAATAGTTTTTTTAAAAAAAAATAATGTTTTTATTCTTAGAAAATGTATACTTACACTATACATTTTGATGATGTCCACCCACCACACATTCTTCCTCCTTTCCTAGTGGCCCCTCCCTGTCTCTATGCGATTTCATGCCCTCTTCACTTTAGTCTCTCGTTTACAATCCCCAGAGTTCAGTGAGTATGGCCCATACACACATGGGTTTAGGGACATTCACTGGGACATGGGCAACCTACCCCTGACCACATTCCTCATCTTCCTCCTTCCATAGCTGTCACCTACCAGCAGCTCCCCCATCAAGGGTGGGCTTCAAGGGCCCCTGTCCATAAAGCAGTTCTTTATAAGTAAGTTTATAAGTAAGATCATAATGTTCATGTAAGTCAGTACACTCTTACATGGGTGCACGTGTGTTTGCATGTGTGAACATGCATGTGTTCCTGCCTGCATACGCACACACACATGCTGAAACAAAACACTAACAAAAAGTATTGAATTCTACTACCTCTAGATACCATGGTATTTTCTGTATTATATTCATGTGTTAAAACAAAAGCTGGGTCATCAAATGAGTTTCAGAACTAACATGTTGGAACCACAGTTCAGAAAACAACTGATTGCAATTATGTTTCTCCACATTCCTTATTTTACTTTGAATGTTAATTTTTGAGTTCCCAGGGAATTAGCAGACAATGAAATATGAAAGAAAAAGAAAAAGGGAAATAATTCTATCTTCATTCAAATATTATTCAGTGGAGTTAGAATGTTAATTTGGCTTGGCTCAAAGCTAAAAAGAAATGATGGACAAATATGCATATTGGATTTTCACTGAATATTCTACAATCAAAATGAAGTATGACCAAAAAACATCAGTATTTTCTATGCATGGTCAGTCTATTTGGTCTTATATTTTAGGAGAATTTCTGCAGGATATGTTAAGGAAACAGAGAGCATAGAAGTTGGGCTGGGAATAATTATTTGTGTATTTTGAAAATTTTTGAAGAGTTGAAAATGCATTCCTTGTTGAGGGGAAAGCTCAAACAGATGCTGGCATTTCAACTTTCACTTGTGTGAAGGTCTCTGACTGGACATATATGGGATTTCTGTTGTGATATCCCTTAATGACTTTACTATGGATACGAACCAAGTGACACAGTAAGTTAAGCAACAGAGTAATCCCAGAATTGGAGTTCCTGTAAGCCATTTCAGCAAGACCTATGAGCCTAGGGAAATTTAAAAATAAAGGTTCCCAAGTAGTGTGCATTCCACGATACCTTTCCACTCTAACTGAAGTTGAAGTTTCTAGTAGATCAAATCAATGCTTTACAGAAATACTATCATATTTCAGTAGTTAAAATTTGTAGGAGGTAGCCACGGATGAGAATTTATTTCAACCAGTGCTTCCTGATTCAATACGTGAGAATCCAAAGCACTTAGCTCTTAAAAGAATACAAGTGCAGCACAATACTGGTATATGTACATATTATGTTATTTTAACGTGCAAACCACATTCATAACACTAGCATTTAAACTTGTTTTAATAACACAGGAAAAAGGATCAAAAGTCAGCTAGTAAATAAGGTAATATTTATATAAGAATGTTCCAAAGCTTAAGGGGAAAATTCATTTTTCATATAATTTGTGCATAAATGAAAAACAATCTGTTGAAAGCAGCTCTTTGTTATAAAAGTGGAAATCAACTTTGTTATTTGGTATGCTATTCATATTTTTCTACTTGCTTTTTCTTCCATTCATATTTTTTTCTTGGCTGTTCTTCTCCACAATTAGTTTATATGGTGAATAGAAACAGGAAGTAAAGGTGGGATTTTAAATAAGCTAATGTGACTTAAGTTTTCAATTATTACAAAATTTTAAATTGCTAGAATCAAGGGCTAGTAAATAATACACCATGGCAGAAATATTTTTGTCTGGTGGAAGCAAACTGATATCCAAGGTCTAGCTCTTCAGGTAACTAGCCAGCAAATGTAGCCGAATAGTTTGATTCCTAGGCCTCACTGTAGGGCTCATGCAAACTAAAGGGTTTGACAAGATGTCACTAAAGTTCCATTCTGAGTAATACATAGAATAACTGCATCACATAATTTTAAATGTCAATCTTATCTTTCTATAATTCAGTACACAAGAGTTGGATTCCACAAAACTATAAATTTGCCAAATTTCGACTCTAATAAATATACTCAAACTCAGTGAAAATATATAATAAAACCAGATAAGCAGAATTTGCTAATAATATAGTAGGATGAGGCAAAACACAAAATGCATAATTCTCCTAAAATTATAAGAACAAATAAGTGACCAAAAACTTAAAAGATTAACCACAGTTATTTGGGGTAGGAGGTTCAGGGATGGTTAAGACAGTTTTATGTTTATTTGTGATTCTCTGTACCTTTTAATGTTCTCTTTAATGTCTCATAAAGGATTTAGATAAGGAACTGAAATAAATGTTAGAAAATTCAAAAATAATCATCTTAATTTTCTTTTTAAAACTTACTTGGATTTACCCATGAGCTGGGGACTTAAGTATAAGACAAGTGTATAAAAAAATTCTCGCCGGGCGGTGGTGGCGCATGCCTTTAATCCCAGCACTCAGGAGGCAGAGCCAGGAGGATCTTTGTGAGTTCGAGGACAGCCTGGGCTACAGAGCAAGATCTAGGAAAGGCACAAAGCTACACAGAGAAACCCTGTCTCGAAAAACCAAAAAAAAAAAAAAAATTCAGGACAAAAGTTTGAAAGCCTAATACCCAGTCCTGGGGAGAGTCAGAGGAGAAGGCACCCCATAGGGGGCGGATGAGAAGCACTGGCTACCAAAACTAGCCTGCCATTGCCTTTCAAAAGGAAAAGCAACTCAAGTAGCCACGTCTGCTCTCAGCTTAGGAGGTGGGCTATCTCATGACAACAAATCCAAGAAAATCTCACTGTGGGTGCAGATTGGAAACCTGAGCAGCTGCCGTAAAGCAACATTTCAGTTGCTGCAAAATGTTTCTTGACTGGAGTTGACAGCTTTGCGACACTGGGCATGCTCATTTTGAGTAAATTCAGATTTGAATAAGGTTGGTAAGAATGGGTCTTTTCGTTTGTTCACAAGCGTATTCATAACACGCAGTATGTTTTATTGCATGCGTGCGTGCATGCATGCAACCGTGAAAAATATTCAAGCAACTAGACTGTACATCAATCATGAGTTGCCACACACTGCCTTCATCACTCATCCCATCTCAATAGTACCCTACAATGAGCCAAGTAAGGAACGTTTATTAGATAAGGAAATGTCCTTCATCTCAGCTAAGATGTGCAACCTCCATATTCACAGTGAGAACACACACTTAAGTGCCTGGAGCAGCAGCCAGATGGCTACCTCCAATGTTTGCTCCTGAACTCCCATGTTTAGACATAAGAATATAAAATAAGTTCTGAGGGCCTGGGCTCCTAGGTAACTGTGCTGTGACGCTTCCCTTCCAATTACAGGTCGTATAACTCTCGGAAAATAAATGCTTATTGCTCAGATATTCTTGAATACAAAAGACCTTATAAAAATCAAATTAAACAAGTGGGCTGGACATTATGTTTATAGTGTAACAGCAAGAATATAAACATGTACACAGTTACAATAATCAAAGACTTACAACGCAAAAATGTTGTAAATATAGAGAAAATAGACTTCATTTTAGTAAGTAAATATAAACATCAATTTAATAAAATTTGATATAAAAATTCAATAGCAAGTTGACCCTATTTGGTCAAATAATTAGTAAGTGATTGATAAGGTATTTCAGTCTTTCCCACTGATGGGTAGTGGTTTATGAGCACAACTACAAGATACAGGATATTAACATAATTTACTAAAAATGACCTCAACGTATGCAACAAGCTAGTAGGCAGAGACATGGGGGAACATTTACAGTTAGGGGGCAAGTTCACCCCAGACCTAAACAGAGAACTCATCTAATGATTGTTCAAGTAGAACCATCTAAACGTGGCAATTCAAGAATGGTATACACATAAATCAATGCTGGTAATAGATAGCTAGCAAGAGCTGCTCACACTGAACAGTGATTACTACAAACCCCTAATTATGTGCTCTGGAGAGAGACTGTGCCTTTCCCTCTATAATTTCTAGTTCTTAAACTAGAACTCTATGACTTCAATTCAAATCTCAATGGCTTCTTAGCTGTTAAATGTAGGCTTACCCATGAATAACCGCTGATACAATCTGCTGGGCTCTGCTGTACACAAGCAGAACTTGACAAGAATAATGAGTTTTCTTTTTGATTTCAATGTGTAATGATAGTTTGCAAAAAGAGAAGAAAAAATGACTGGCAGTTTGCTATAAAAAATCTTGAGAGGGTATCTTTGCCTGAGCCAAAGAGTTTAACACGATTTTAAACAATATTCTTGCCCTAAGAAAACAGTCATTAACCTCATCTTAATTGTGGGAAAACTCACACTTCAACTAAATACCTGGGCAGCTGTTTGGTGTCACAACTGGGACCAGCTGAGAGAGAACAGGGAAGACTGGAAAGAGAGGAGGGCTGGGAAAGACGTATTAGAATGATGTCCTGCAAGGTTGGCAAGAATAGGAACCTTTACAGTGTATTTATTAACTCAACAACGAAGGGCTCTTATCCTAGCTGCTCAGATATGCACAGAGGATAACTGCTTTTCCAGAACTTAAATTGTCCACTCGAATCCACCTGATCAAGCCTGCACTTTGCATGTCTCCTCCTTTGCCAGCTAATTTTAGGGTTTGTTATGGCCATATGTAGATAACTCAGCCACTTCACCTCCCATGTCACTGATTATAAACTCTGTAGGCAACAGAAGGAAGCTCCATTGTCTAGAGAAACTGGTGTGATCAAGTTGTATAAAAACAGGGGAATTAGCATGTGTAGTTCTTCTCTACATTTTGGAATGGAAGATAAATCATAGATGGGTAAAAACTGAGAACCCAATTTTTCCCTTAGTCATTAGGTTTTGCCACACTTAGATGGTTCTGCTTGAACAACTATTAGATGAGTTCTCTGTTTAGGTCATGCGGTGAACTTGCCACCTAGCTGTAAATGTCCCTCCCATATATCTGCCTATTACTCTGTTGTACACATTGAGATCATTTTTAGTTAATTATATTAATATCTCATGTGTTATAACTGTGTTCACAAGCCATTATCCATAATAAAATTCCATAAAATATTCAAACTAATGTATTTTTTTCATCCTCTAAGGGGCTCACATAATCCTTTTTGTAAACACCTCTGTTCACACCCAGGGATAGACAACTAGGAAGAAGGGTGGCCTGGGTGATAACCATTCTTGTCACTGCTACCTGGCCCAGTACTTGTGGAGACGATAGCTTCCACCTTGGTTAACTCCCTTCTACCTACATGTTTGCTTAACGATATATGGATCTTGTGAACAAGCAGAATTCAAAGTCCTGTTCTTATCAAAGCTTGTCGTTCCTGTACCAGGCTCGCAAAGTTATCTAACAATGATTGACCTTTCTGTTTGAATTATTTCACATGTCTGGGCTTGGAAGTTCTCGCTGTCTTCATAAAAGGGCAGTGCCTATTTTTCTATATTGTATAAATGCCTTTCAAGAAGGTAATTAAATGAAATTATAAATTTAAAGAAGTTGTATTTACAAGGAAAATTGCTATTATTCTTCAAATGTAAAAAGGATGTCTTTTGAGGAATATTTTGACAATGTGCTACTCTGTGTGTTTGTCTATGTGTAGAAAGAGAGAGAGAGAGGACATACGCACGCACATACACACACACACACACACACACACACACAGAGAGAGAAAGAGAGAGAGAGAGAGAGAGAGAGAGAGAGAGAGAGAGAGAGAGAATATGAATAGAGGTGGATTAGATCTGAAGGTATTCACCTGTATTTCCAGTTGTATTTCATGCCCAAAAAATTAGGAACTCTGAATATAGAAACAAATTAAATATACTTTCTCTTAGATAAGTTTCCCTTATAAACTGTTTTGGAAATATCCAAATTTCAGTTATGTTCACTACTGTGATTTTAATTTTACCTCTGACCAAGCAAATTAGTAGTTACCTTGACATCAAACAGCTCTATGATGCTTTACTTAGTTAGTATCTATGTCAATGACATCAGTTACTAAAAGAGTAACTCAGGCCAGGTGATGGTGGCACACACCTCTAATCTCAGCACTTGGGAGGCAGAGGCAGTTGGATCTCTGTGAGTTCAAGGCTAGCCAGGTCTACAGAATGAGTTCCAGGACAGCCAACGCTGTTACACAGAGAAACCCTGTCTCGAAAAATTAAAAAAAAAAAAAAGAGTAACTCAGAGGTTTGGGTCCCTCTATTTTAACAACCTAAATAACAGGTACTTCTAAATGCTTTTGGGCATTTAGCTAAGGGGTTGTCTGGGGAATTCAATGAACCCTTCTTCATCACTGTAAGAAGGCAGCCCACACTGTCCTGCTGAAATAGCCACACTATTTTTCTTTGTGATATGGGAAATCATTTTCATAGAACCTTTGAATATAATTGATATGAAAATGGTAAATGTGACTCTGAGATTCCATGTTTCTTACTTGGAACTCAGCTACAAATGCTTGCATTTCAACAGCAAAATTCAGAATATTCTTGGGATAAAATGAAACTGTATATACATTCATTCAAATTTTAAAGGGCAGGTCTATGCCAGATCAATGCAGTGGGCAAATATAGAACTTAATTAAAGTACTATATATAAAATATTAACAGCTGCAGCTATTAAAATGGCATTAAGTTCCCCTGGGTGAGGCTCGCATGATGTGAGCTACCTTCTTCAATTTGTTGAAGGGCAAAAGTTGGCTTTGGTTTTCACACTGTTTGTTCCAACCCACTTATTTGACTTTTAATCACATAAAAGTAATTTGCCATCAAAATACCAACAACCATAGTAACTTCCATCTTTCCAGTGAATTCCAACAAAAACATAATGCTTTAATTGCTCTTTGAGATTGCAAATAAAACTTAGAAAATGTTCCTATTCATTCAATACAAAAGTGAGCTGTGTAAATTAGAGAAGATACTGTGTGTATTTAAATACAGGAGTTAATAAACTTTCAGTATGACGATAAAATAGAGAGGTTAAGCACAAAACAATAGATGTCTTCTGCCTTGAAAATTATGGTATTCGTTCAATAATTGGTAAGATTATAATGTACTTCACTGAAAATTTCATCAAGTTTTTTTCTCCTTTAAGGTGCATGTTTCTATGTGTGTGTATAACGTGTGTATGTACTTGTGTGTTTGAATATACTACATACATAAATGCATCTGTATATATACATATATACAAAATTCAGAAGAAGAAAGACTGAAAAGTGGTATCTACAAACATAGGTCTGTTATAAAATGAGTACTAGGGGGCTTTGGTATTCTCACATCAACTAATAATTAATTTGTATTAACTAATAACTTAATATTTGTCATGAATTATTTTTTATATTATTAGTATCTCATTTCTAGATAAAGTATAACTGATCTGAAGTTTGCTGTTTTTAGTTTTCTGTACCTCTAAGGTATAACAAGATAATCTGATTTGTTTTATCTTATTCTGTTAAAAAATGAGTCAAAATTATGTTATAAAATATGAGTCAAATCTCTCTTCTTCAAAGTCATTTTCAAAATTTCATTCTAGATATACATGAAGTCCTGATACCATCTACAATCTAATATTTCAAAGCACTAGATCATGCCTTGTTCCCACATTCATTTTAATTCTTTTATTTGAAAGTTCTTAAGGATTGAATTAAGTACTAACTCTTCCAGAGAGTGTGGGGCAGGGCAGAGTTTGTGAATGTTTTTCGGCATCCCAATCAGTAAACATTTCATAGCTTGCATAAGAAAAATGGAGATGAACCCAATCCCCAACATTTTTAGGGTAATGACATTCAGAGAACAAAATTTCCCCAAACAGGGAAATCATAAATGGACTTTCTGAGATAAGTCGGGGTCATGAATTTCCATTAATTCTGTACCTGTCATTCCAGCTCTTTCTCCATGTTCCTACTTTCCACTCTTCCTTTTATTGCATAAAAAGGTATCTTCCTAGTTGCTCTTTTTTCCTTTCTTCAAAGTTCATACTACCCAAACTCTAATCTCATCAAGCAACATTTAAAGTGCACAGAAAATATTATTCTTGTGAGAAAATTACCCTGCCACCCCCATAAAAAAATAAAGGGCAGAAAGTGAAGCCAGGGGTAACACCTGCTGTCGGAATGTCAAGCGTCATAAAGAAAAGCTGGCTGAGCAGTGCTGTGGAATGTTCTGTATGGCAAATGTGTTGCTCTGATTGGTCAATAAATAAAACACTGATTGGCCAGTGGCTAGACAGGAAGTATAGGCGGGACTAACAGAGAGGAGAAAAGAAAGAACAGGAAGGTGTAAGGAGACACAGCCAGCCGCCGCCAGGACAAGCAGCATGTAAAGATGCCGGTAAGCCACAAGCCATGTGGCAAGGTATAGATTTATAGAAATGGATTAATTTAAGATATAAGGACAGTGAGCAAGAAGCCTGGCACGGCCATACAGTTTGTAAGCAATATAAGTCTCTGTGTTTACTTGGTTGGGTCTGAGCGGCTGTGGGACTGGCGGGTGACAAAGATTTGTCCTGACTGTGGGCAAGGCAGGAAAACTCTAGCAACAGAGCGGTAACTTTGAATGCCACTACATTAACTGAAGTGTTTTGTGCGGTAAATTTCCCCACAGTCCCGATGGATTTTCACGCATTTTTCTTCTTTACTTTTTACAATTGCATTTCAGGTACCTTCAAACATCCAATGGCATAAAAACATAGCTGATTCTATAAAGAACTCTAAATTCTGTAATCGACAAATTTAAGATAAATTTCTTGCAAGATGTGGCACTTGATATCTAGGAAATATTTGCTTAGGATAATCCACAGCCCCAAAGAGGCTAAGTAATAAGGAGGGCCCAAACGGGGACGCATAGATTTCCTTGGGAAGGGGAAATAGAAGAGATCTCCTGGGTAGACTGGGGGTGGATGGGAGTGGGAACATGAGGGATCAGGTTGGGGAGTGGATAGAGGGGGGAGTAATGCATATGGAGATCATTTCGGGGTACAAACCTGATGCAAGGGAAACTCCCATGAATCACAAGAATGGCCTCAACTAAGACTCTTAGCATTACTGGATACATAGCCTGAACTGGCCTAACCCGGTAATAAGATTGGTGAGTACCCTGTCATCAGAGAGCCTTCTTCCAGCAACTGATGGACACAGATGTAGAGACCCACAGCCAAACACTGGCTGAGCTTAGGGAAATCCTACTGAAGAGAGGGAGGAAGGATTTTACAAGCCGGGGGGTCAAGATCATCATAAGGGAACCCACAGAAACAACTAACCTGGGCTCATAGGAGCTCACAGAGTCTGGACCGACAACTAGGGAGCCTGTATGGGACTGACCTAGACCCTCTACATAGGTATGACAGTTGTGTAGCTTGGTCTGCTTGTGAGACTCCTAGCAGTGGGAGCAAGGCCTGTCCCTAATGCTTGGGCTGGCTTTTGGGAACCTATTCCTCATACCGGGTTGCCTTGCCCAGTCTTAATACAAGGAGAGGAGCTTAGCCCTACCTCAACTTGATGCGCCATGCTTTGTTGAGACCCATGGGAGGCCTGCCCCTTTCTGAACAGAAACAGAGGAGGAATGGATTGGGGGGAAGGGAGGGGGAAGAGGGGGGGGGGGGAGGGAATCAGAGGAGAAGAGGGAGAGGAAACTACAGTCAGGATGTAAAATAAATGAATAAAATTTAATAAAAAAAGATATGTTTGCTTAAGACACTGAAAGCGTTTAGTCATTTGGGTTTTCATACTGAAGCATTATGATTAATTAGGCTCCTGATTTTTTACAAGAGGTAAAGCAGAAACAGTAACTGGCAATATATTTTTAATGTAGCAAACCTTTAATAGGTCTTGGTTGTAATTATTCAGAATGGCAGGGGGTGGGAGGGGGTTTGTAATAGCACAGTAAAAAGTTAAATTACCTGACCGTCCATCCCGCTGGAAATCCACGTGATACCATTCTCCATCATTCACTTTCTTCTGCAGGGCTTTTATTTTGATAGTACCCGACCCCATGTCTAAGAGGAGGTACAGGTGACCGTCCAGCATTTCAATAGCAAAAAAGTCAACCTTAATCATCTGTGGGTGCTTGGCATCCTTCTGATGTCTCGGCTTTCCATGGCTAAACAAGATGAGGCCGTTTGGCTCCGTTGTACGGAAATCAAATGATATTGAGCCTGTTTTCTTTGCGTTCCATTTAGGCAAAGAAATGAAAGATTCTGGGGTTTCAAAAGTTATTGGGTCTAAGGTTGCCACATTTTCACACTTAAATGCCACCACTCCATGGATCTTCATCTTAGGATCTCCCTGCTTGGCAAGTCGAGATAACTCCAGCCTTACGTCATTATTTTTATATACAACCTGTGGGGAGAGAAGAGCAGTGAGAATCTACATTTCATATTTGAATATGTATAACTTGTCTGCAGTTCCTGGAATTTTCAAGTAGATCGTGAAAAAATAAACTACCAAATATGAATTGATTTTGTTGTATAAAGTTTTTTTTCCAAATAAATAAATTTCAGCTATCAACTTACTGAACAAAAACCATTTGAATTTTTTTTAAACCAAAGCAAAAAGGTATGTATAGATAGTGATACAGATACATCAATTGTGTATCTTCCATTCACAAAATAATTGTAAGAAGTTGATAGGCTAAAATTCCTCCAAATCCCCACTAAAACTGAAACACCAAAGCCCTGTCTTGCGCTGCGCTGGGGTAATAGCTGAGCATTGTTGGGGGACATAAAACTACTACTTGTAAATCAGTCTTCACTAGTCTATTCAGTCTGTGGTCCTGGTGTTTTACTTTACTTTTCATTTGTGCAAATGTCAGATCAATGTTGTCCTGTACTCTTGTTTGCCAAGGCACTTCTTCTAAAGGGGTAAGGTGGTTCTGGTTGCCTGGGGATAATCACAGGATTTTTGGATATCAAATAACACACTGGGTAAACTCATTGGCAGGCTCTTAATATCACCCATCTGCTATTACACTGTATTTGTAAAACTCATTAGTATTTTGATATAAAGATAAAGGATCATATATTCTCTCTACCAAGTACATATGGTGGATAATCACATTTACACAACATATACCTTATCCTGACTTAATGGTGGATTAGTTATTTATATCAAGATAAGTATAAATTTATTTAAGGGACTGAAAATTTCAAGGAAACCAATATTGCCAGGTTCTAATTTCATTTATTCACAAATAGTGTTGTTAACCAAACCAACACAGTAGGCATTTCCTTCAAAGGCATAACCAATTGACCCAAGAGAGATGATGAGCTTTTTGATGTGATACAATGTGAATAGCTTTCCTTGTGAGTAATTAAGAGTTCAAGGCCCAGAATCAGCTTCTAGAGTTCAAATTCAGATGTGAGCATTACAAAGAGTGTGATCTCTACACGCCTCATTTCTTTCCCTTTTCTCATTTCTATCCCATAGAGGCAACACACCATGGGATGGTTGGGATGATTAAATAAGAAAACTCAGATAAGTGAGAAAATCTATATAAAGGCAAAACAATATTGACTGCATTATAAGACTTAGATAATAGTAATC
>CABHPH010155813.1:0-32327 GCA_902168325.1 Peromyscus nudipes
CTTGTGGCAGCCCACACACTTGGAAGGGCTCAGAGCAAGAAGCCATCCCTCAACCTTAGCTCCTGCCTTCCCACCCACTGAGAACTCTATAAGGGAGCTTCCTATTTACAATGTGTCACTTTTACAGGCCGCCCAGAGGCAGGGATTCAAGGCAAAGTTAGTAGACTAAAAAGCAGAAGGTGAAATATCCCTGCATA
This sequence comes from Peromyscus nudipes, assembly GCA_902168325.1. Lineage (NCBI taxonomy): Eukaryota > Metazoa > Chordata > Mammalia > Rodentia > Cricetidae > Peromyscus > Peromyscus nudipes. The sequence continues at coordinate 198 of CABHPH010155813.1, forward strand.
TCCTAACAAATGCCCCCTTTAAAGGCATGGAAACCACATATCCCACATAATCTGCCCCAGGGAATTTGTGCACAGCACTATTTTCAGAGGGTGTGGGAGGTAGAGTTTTTCATACTACAGTATTTATGAATGTTTGAAAAAATGTCAGGCATAGGTTGGGCAACCTGGTTTGCACAATTGCTAAAGACTGTATTGAAGTCTTTTTGGTTTCTAGTAAAATATACAAGAAATTCTGAAAAGAAATCAAAAGAATCCCAAAGAAAGCAAAAAAAAAAAAAAAAAAAAACAAAAAAAAAACAAAGAGAATGGGGATCCTAAGGCAGTGTGAGCTGCCAGTACCCTTGGACAAGCAAACAAATGATAAAACTGAACATCATTGAGTCGATTTTGGAATGCGTCATAATTTTTCATTGAATTTAAAGAGCATGTCATATAATATAATATTTGTACCTGAGAAGAAAACAACAATAAAGAATAGCAGGGTTTCTCGATTTTTTTGGTTGCTCAATATAAAGACTATTTATTGTTTGTTTGTTTTTGAAACAGGGTATTACTCTAGAGACCAAGCTGTACTGGGATGCACAGTGGTTCTACTTGAGCCTCCCTAAATCCTGGCAGTACAAACATGGTCCTGTTTATGAAGATTTTATAAGCAAAAATTCTCAGCATGCGTCCCTCAAATAGGAAAGACCCTGTAGGTGTATTAGACATGTTCAACTTTTTTGACATTGTGAAATGACATTGTCATCTACAAAGTTCATGATCAATAATTATACATTTGAGGTTTAAAAAAAACAGAAAAAAACCCTCATAAATTTTTACATCAGTTTATGATTTTTGTGTTGGGCTGCATTCATAGTTCTCTGTGGCTGAATATGGCCAATGAACCTCAGATTGGATGTTGTAATCTATGGGATTGGCTTACAAAAGTAAGTTGAAGCTGATCAAAGTTTACCCAAGATACATTCATGGTCATCCTATATTCTTTGAATGACATTAAAGGATAATAAACATCCTATAATAAAAGTACATATTTCATTTTTTAAGACTCAATCTTATCAATTTCTTAATGGGATTTTTATATCAGAGAGTCCCCTTAACCTGTTAGGTTAGAAAATGCTATAGATTACTCATGTCAATTGAATGCCTGTTATAGCTAGAAAGAGCTCCTGATATCTTTGAAAGAATGAGGAAAAGGTTGGCATATGTTGGTAAGAAACTGTCGTTGTCTTCCATATCTGCCTAAGTCCTTTTTGTGGAAATATGGACAGCTACTCTGGGGATAGGACAACTGGCCAGACGGGTCACAGTCATCTGCTTCATCCCACCTTCTCAGACAGATGCCGCACCTCTCAGGGCTGGTTTTTGACATCAAGTGTATGTTAAAGGAAAAGGTAATACAGTGACCTACTATATCCTTGCTGTTGCCTCCCATAGCTCTGGAGAACAGCAGCCTGTTTGTGGTAGGGGGGAGGGAAGCGTGTCAGCACGTGTTACCTTGTGTAGTGAGATGAAATGATTACCCTGCCCCCCCAAACAAGCCCCTCCTTAGGAAAACAAACAGTTGTAAGTTTATTTTAGAAAACCTGTGCAGAACTTACAGAAATATATTGTGACAGCAGCTGTCACACTGCATATATTCAGAAAGCGCTTTGAAATTTCATGCAAATATGTGGGTGATGTATACACCACTGTACACCCCAAAGACTGCCCCATGTGTTCCTTGTGCCAAGGAAAACACGAGCATTCTCCAACTTATTTGGAGAAAAAGTCACTGCAGCCCTGAACCCTTCTTAGCTTTGTTTTCTCCAACAGCGGAACACGCTTTAACCGACTAAGCCCGAAGACAGCAATGGAGTGAGAAGGCTGAAACTTCACTTCTCTCCATTTTCTTGTAGCCCAGGCTCTGTGCTGGGCACTTTAAGCACATTTGTGCTTATGAATGTCACAACAGCTGCATGAGGAGAACAGTATCAATTAGATGTAAAATAAACAAGTCTCACGTTAAAATGGATTTCCTAAGTACACCCAGTAACTAACACATTCATCACTTTGTGATCAGAACTTGACTTTTTCTGATTGGTTGAAATATTTGTGACCCAATATTGGCTATTTCCCTCCATGAAATAGTCTCCATCTGCATCAAAAAGAAGCTTATTGGATAACGAGTGAGTGCTCCACTTACGGGATAAGGCAGCTGATACTGCATCCATTTAGTAACATGGCAGCAGGGGTTCTCCTCTGGGTTCTATGGCATCTCCAGCATGGGTTTCTGACTAGGTTTTCAGTACATGAGGTCCAAATAGTATCCCTAATGTTTAAACAGTATGTTTCATTTTTGCATAGGTAGCTACCTGATAAAAGCTGTTCATGAACTCTGAGTGAAACACCAAGGCAAAAGTTCCCATCTCACCTCTAAATGTCGACGAGGTAGAGGGTATTGTGTACTTTATGTGAGGGCATTAGTGTGTAACAGCTCGTCTGTGTTTCTGGGTTAAGAGCTGTTTCCGGTGTTCTAGAGCAGAACCTCTGATTGGAGGTGACTGTAGACTCATGGCCCCCTCTTTCCCAGACTTCCGGGCAGCCTGTGTCTGTGAAATCATAGGCGGAGCATTCTCCTGAATCAATGTGCTCTGAAAATGGGTGTCCTTACTATGTCAGTAATAAACGATGCTGTGCTGGGGGAACTTTTACTGCGTCAGTAATAAAGCATGCCATGGTGGGGAAGCCTGGGCAATCATGGGGGACAGGGCTCAAAAGTCAGCATTTCGCTGAGTCTATAGTATTTTACTTAAAAAAAAAAACAAAAAAACCCCAGAAACTTAAAACTTTAGAAATGCAAGAAGCAGTGTACAAATCAAAATTCTTCATAGAAACTTTATAACTCTCACAGAAATTCCTTACCTTAAGAATCATAGTTATGTGGGTAGCCCGGCATTGTGAATAAAAAAATAAAGGGGTGAAAACTTTGTATAAAGGTAATTTTTTTTAATCTAACAGTTAGGTGTAAAGTATTTGCATGGAAGTTCTCTTAAATATTACAAAATTGCTTTGTTATGAAATTGTCCAAGTAAGGAACTTGGAGTCTAAACTATAGGTAGACAGAAATGAGGAAACACTTGAAGGGAAGCTGTGGTTTGCAAGTGTCCGTGAAATTCTGTTTCCCTGTAACAGGAACAACTCATGTCCCAAATTTAATAGAAACCAGGACAAAATTTGCAGGTTCTGAGTTTAGGAAAACTAGAAGCTGGTATATGGCTAAAGGAAGAAACCCATGAAGCTGGGAGTTCCTTCAGATCCTGGAGCCCTTACCACTTTGAAGCACTCTACAAGCTTTAGTTTCTTCACCTATAAATTGCAATGAATAACAAAACCCTGTAGCAAGAGCTCATACAAAGAAGAGGAGAATGTTGTTAGAGATATTAACCCAGGGCTTGGTGTGCGTAATAGCTAAGTGTTGGCTATTACACGTATTTAAAGTCAAAATGGCTTTGAATTATGATCCTATGCACATTGAGCTACTCCCTTACATCAGCTCTCTAAACTTAGCTACCAAATAGGGTCATCTAATGACCCTCTTTTCTGATGATATGACTCCTCAGAAGGTTTAAAAATAAAGTTATTTCCTGCATGTTCCCCCCCACCCAGGGTTTCTCTATGTAACCATGGTAACCCTGGCTATCCTGGAACTCATTCTATAGACCAGGCTGGCTTTGAACTCAGAGATCTGCTTGCCTCTGGGCTCTCATGTGCTGGGATAGGTGTGCGCCACCATACCTGGCTAGTTTCAAAACTTAATCGGCAGTTGTTCAAACAAAATCATACTAAAGCTGTCATACATTAAAAATAATCTTAAAACATTTTGTCAGTTATTTGCAATTTCATACAGTATATTTTGATTGTCTTCACACCCCTATCCTCAAGTCACCCTGGCTAACAATATGGTAGATCTTTCTGCACAGCTGCCTGTCTGCGTCCAGGACAGTTGCTCCCAGGGTGCAGTCCTGCAGCACTGATCTTAGAGGAATTTCAGACACATTCAGAAAGATCTGTCTCAGGTTCACTGACCACTGAAGCTCTGATAGTTCTTTTAGGGGCATTAGGCATCCTCTAATTTGTGGTCAAACATGGCCCTCCACCCTTCTTCTAATAATTTCCTTTGTGTAACAGAAACTATCTGTGATTTTCCTTTCAGCACTTAGGGTAATCTGACAAAGCCTTGAATGTTTATCACCTTCCAGTAGTGGCCAAAGTTGGTGACCAAATCCTAAGTACATAGCCTTTGGGGACATTTGAAATTAAAACCGTAGCACTGACTTGATATTATTATAGGAAGAACTCAACCTTTATAACACACGGTTTCTTCGGAGGCCATTCAGTTTTTTTCTTCTTTCTAATGTATGAGGCTGTTTGCACATGGATGTCTTGTGGCTATGAGATACACTGTACATGCTGAACACCACTGACATTGATCTCACTGTAGGATGATGGCCAGTCTTCCTAGGACGTCCAAGTTCATGGTGAAGGACCCGCTGCTTTCTTGCACTAGGAAAGATTCCAGCTTCCACATTCCGTTTCTTTCACTCTTTGGCACTACTACCACTTTCCCTGGGCCATTTCCCTGGCACAGACACAACTTCTGCTTTCTTGGTTTGCACGCCGCCACTGTCTCCCAAAGGCCTCAGGTGACAAAGCAGTGTGAGGTCGAGGGGGAAGTGGCATGGGCCAATGTCATTTTGCTTTTGATTTATGTTATTCCATTACAGGGATCCTATGCCCACAGGGTTTGCATTGCAAGGGTCTTAGTGACACAGCTCCTGTGAGATGTTGTTTCTGCATTCTCTCTCCTGCAGCATCTGCACCAGCATCCATGGTCCTAGGCTTAGGTTGATACGAGCGACACATGTGCTAAGGGGTGATTTCTTCAGACATCAGGCTCGGTGAAGTGTTTTATCATTTCTTAACTTAGGGACGATTTCCCCTCAAGTCCCCCCCCGACCTGCTCAGACTTGTCACTATACTAGCTTTGGATCAGGCTGGGATCTGCCACATCTGGTTTCAACAGACTGTGCCCTTCTTTTCCTTTTCTTTATATTTGGCCTCAATTAGGATCACCCTGAACACCTGCCAGGATTGGGCTGAAGCTTGATTGTCTCTAAAAAACACAAAATTAAACTTGGTTGACAAGACCAATAGTTTGAATTAATAATGCAAAAAAATAACCTCTAGTCTTTCTGGACTGTTGGAATCCAGGTGCCATGGGCTCATTGTGCCAGGAAAATAGATGAGCACAAGTGTGTCTTTCCGTGATGTCAGAGTTTAGTGAACAGAAATAAATTCACAAGCGGCAGTGATTTCAATGGCGTTAACCTGCCATATAATTCTGCCTCCTTTGGTAATCTGGCCAAAGTGAAGGCAAAGGTTTTGTGTTTGTTTGTTGTTTGTTTCAATTTGAATTACTAATATTAACTTTCATATGACCCAGCACACAGAAACTATATCTATCTATCTACGCAGGGATGTGAGTCACAGAATGATTACAAAGTAGAGGCTACAGCAGAGTTCAGAGGTTGTAGGAGTGAGCTGAATGAGATGCGTGTAGTGTGTGTGCATTGATAAGACAGTGAATCCATCATCTGCAGAGAAGAAGCTATCCTCAGGCTGCAAAAGAGTCAGAGTGGAAAGAGAAGACGTTGTCAGCTTCAGAGACTAATCCGGAGCAAGAGTGGCAGGTCCAGGACCAGATAGGGTGAGCAGGTAGACAGACAGCAGTCAAGCAGGCCACTTCAAAGCCCAGGGACAGTCAGGAGCTCCCTGCTTCTCTGTGACTCACACATTGGTTATCAAATGGCTCGTCAGTGCTATTGAAGTACTAGGTGGCCACCACTTTTTGGGGTACCAGTGAGGGAGTTAGACCTTTTCTTTGGTCTGTCCTGGCCAGAGAATTCTTAGGCCTGGATTACCTGAGAAGGATTTAATTGTCTTTCAGTAATTAATTTGAAGCTGAGATGTAATTTCATTTTTCAGTGATGTTTTCCAGCATATGGCACCTGAGAAACCTTCAAAGACTTCTAAGTATAGTTTATCAAAATAATGTGTGTGTGTGTGTGTGTGTGGAGGGGGGGATTTCCTCCTTTAGATACATCTCAGTTAAAATATATTTCATTTTGGTACAACCAATATTTCTGTAACATTAAGAAACCTCACTAGAACACAAATATCTTTGAGTTATTTTCAGCCTTGATTGACAGCTCAAATGAGTAGACGTTTAACCAAAACTCAAATACTTCTGTTGCAACTGTGGTCTCACTGTGGGGCTAGCCACTGTGGAAGACAGCAGAAACAGGGGCATGGTTCTGTCCTCGAACTCTCAACCCTGTTTGGAGCAACCTGTGTTCACATGAATGACCGCAGTAACAAAATGAGACTATATGAAGTATTCCACACTGATGAATTGGTGTGAGTGGTCAAACTTGAGGTCAGGGGCTTTAGGGAATTGATTTCCCTTGGTAAATGGTGTGTGTTTCTGCTATCTGATATTTCTAGACCCTTCTGACCCATCAGAGGTGTGCCTGAGACTTTCCTTTTGGTACCTGGGCAGTTTTGCTATGTGTAGACAAGCTGGAGGAACCTGTAAAGCATCCCTCAGGCTACACAATGGTGTTATTTCCTTCCTTTTGGGGATGGTTATAACTCATAGGAGGTGTGATTTCTGAATGATTGTTCTTTTCATCTCCTTGGATGCAGGCCAGGCTGTGAGGAGAGCGTTTGATGTTTCAGCAGTGGGCTCGCGACAGCTTTGACTGCTCATATGATGATGAAAGGCTAAACTTTGATAAAAATGGGAAAATAGGGAAAGGAGATCACATCCTTCCATCTGTGCGCTCTGTCTCTTTTTTCTGGGTGGTAGTTAAAAATGTCCTACCGGGTGGTCTGCAGGGTCTCTTCGGTGTTTTTTATTGTTTATATATTGATGGTTCAAAAGAGAGAGCATCCATGCTTGCTGCATAGAGGACAGACTCTCAGACCCCTTATAATCCAGTCCCACCCATGTGCCCAGTGTCATCTTCCGTGGGACAGAGCACTTGTCCCTCAGCACCTGCTTCTGTGCAACAAACAGGCACAGACAGGCCAGGTCTAGAAAAGGCGTTTGGACCTCTAGAACTTTCTTCCTCCCTCCCTTTCTAGGGTATTTGATTAGAAATATTATCTGATCTTGGTCCCATGGGTGGTCTTATCTTCCTAGTTCTAAAACAGATTAAGAGGGAAGTCAGACATGTGAATATCCACGATCACTTGGACTTTCCCTCAGTTGACACACTTGAGATAGTTATAATTTCTGTGTCTTCGGGAGTAGAAAATTTGAGTTTGGGCAAGAGCAGGGATTTCTTAATTTTGATCTTTAAAGTGAAAACATAAAACAAAAGCACAAATACAAAACCTCTAAACTGTTGCCATTCAGCTAATTGACAGGAAAGGTCTAAGACCAAGAGTTTGAAGGGGAAGATGACATAAATATTATATTTAACAATGTTGGAGCAGTATTCTCAGAGAATAAGGTCAACTGAATATTGGGCATGTCCATTGCTTGCTTTGTAATTAATGTGGTGCCTATGTCATGAAAGTGTCCTGGCTCTGCCTCTATCTGAATGTGAAGTTCAAAACCATCCCACAGTGTCTGGGCTGTTCCCTTCTTTAGCTGTTAAAAGATAGTGTCTAGGGGCTGGAGGGATGGCTCAGTGGATAAGAGCACTGCCTATTCTTCCAGAGGACCCTGATTCAATTCCCAGCACCCACATGGCAGCTCACAGCTGTCTGTAACTCCAAGATCTGACACCCTCACACAGATAGACATGGAGGCAAAACACCAATGCAAATAAAATAAAAGTAAATACTAAAACAATAGTGTCTAGTTGGGTGTCAGCAAGGAGGCACAGGCCCCACAGCACAACCTATGCAATCCCTTCACTGAGACCAGAACAGACAATTGTCTATACTTGTTGCAAAAATCTTGGAGTATAATGAATATGCTCAAACTCTTTAGGAGTGATGTGAAAACACTGACGTCCCTTCAGAGCTTGTTGACACGGGTCAGAGGGTGACTGATACAAGCCTACAGTGTGGTGTAAGCTTTAGCTTGAGGAATCCGTGCTGGCCAACAGGGCTAGCTGCCATGGTGTCACTGAGAATGAGAATGCCATGGTGTCACCAAGGCAGCATGTGTATCCTTTCTACTTTGAAAAAATTACTCTTGATGATGTCCATGAAAAGATGTCTCGCCTGGAATAGTAAGGACAGAAGGAATAAGGTGAGGAATTCAATGGACCTGGTTTTATTCGGATCACATATCATGTAACAGGATCAACATTGCCATGTCTTGGCTAATGCTTCTCTTTCTGGAAAACACTGGAAAATGGAGCTTTTTCAGTGATGAGGGAGCTTAAAAAGAATAGGTTTAGAATGATGCGGTGGCCTCCATCTTGAAATATCTCATCTGGGTCCTCACAGAGAAATTGAATGTCATTTCTCTAGTAATAGTTGCAGTAGGCATCCTTTAATACCAAGATGTCCATGTCCCAACCCTAAGACAATGAATGTGACCATGCAATGGTGAAAAGGGTTGTATAGATGTCCTAAGTTAAGGATCTGCCTTGGAGGGTTGACCTGGGTTGCCTCTGTATCAATTACCTTTCCTGATATTGTCATAAACACACTGACAAAATCCAATTCAGGGAGAACAGGTTTCTTTGGGCTCACAGCTTGAGTGTACAGTCTATCACTGTAGAAAGTCCTGATGGCAGGAGTGTGAAGTGACTGGTCACATTGTGTCTATAGTCAGGAGACCCAAAAGTGATGAATGCTAGTGCTCAGCTCATGTTTTCTTTGTTCAGTCCAGGACACCCAGCCCATGGAATATGCTATCCATAGTTAGGGTATGCCCCACCTTAACTAACCTGAACTAGAGAACCTCTTTCATGCATGCCCAGTTCCCCTTATGGTTATTCTGAATCTCATCAAGTTGACAATGGGGACTGACCATCTCAGCTTCTTACAAAGGTCTGTAATGATGGAGGGTAGGGGCAGAGTCAGGATGTGGTGATGGACACAGAGGCCAGCAGGGGCAAACTGGAAGATGTTACACTAATGGCTTTGAGGATGGTTTAAGTGGCCATGAGCCAAGGAAATGGGACCACCTTTAGAAACTGAGAAAGACAAAGGAAACATTCTCCTCCAGAGTCTTAAAAGTTGATGCAGCCTCCACATTAGCTCTGTGAATCTAATTCCTGACCTCTGACCTTCAAAGTTGTAAAATGACACAGATATAATGGTTTAAGTCACTGGACTTGTGTGGTAATTTGTTAGAGAAGCAATAGGAAGAAAAAGTAATAAAATAAACAGCATTTATTTCATGATGGTTCTGTATGCAGAGCTTTGGCACATGGCTCTTTGAATATCAGTGAGTACAAAAGCATCTTTGATTCATGTTAGTCCAGCAGGCCTCCCTCAGGCCTCATTATTGCTGAAGGTTTTTATGAGACAAATATGTATCTTGGTGGAGTCTTGCTGACATGTTCTTCATTATCTGTGTGTAAAATCAAAGTTAAATTTTATTTTACCACTTGTAAACAAAAACTCACATGTAGCCATGATGCTCAGGCAAAGGTTTCCAAGGCTTGCACAGGAGGTAGTAAGGAAGCCTTCTGAACCTCAGCACACACTTCTTAGTGAGCTACAGCTCTACCAAGACTTCATCATGCTCGTCTCCAGCATCTCTTATGTTTCCTGACATCTTCCTTCCCAAGTGTGGAAGTAACTGAGACCTGGTTATTCTTTCAGTGAGTACTACTCTACCTGGAAAAAAGCTCCACCCTGTAGAACACATATCCTAAACAAATGTTAGAATCTATGATGTGTGCTAATATATATAAGTGCTTTCTAGTGAGGCATTTTGCGTAAGCTATTGTCTTGGACTGAATCCTCAAGTTCATGTGAGAAATCTATGGTCCTGGATGTGAGGAAATAGTGATCTAGGTCTGCCGTTCTCATCAAGACATGATTCCAAGGCCCCAGGAAGTGCATGGTGAGGCACTTCAAGTTGTCACAGCCAGGGATGCTGCAGTGTGCTTCTTATCATAAAAGACATCCCCACCGCAAGGGATTTTCTCACCTAAAATACAAATAGGTCAAAGTTTGAGACACTGTTATCTATTGGGTAAATCTGATACACACACCCAAATTATTGTACTACAGTAGCAAGCACACACAGACTCTGCTGCAGTGTGCATGCACTCTACACAATGTAGAAGTGTTTCAGTCAATATGGGGTGCATATGTGATAGTTGTCTTTGAGATTATATCAGCCAGTGATGTAGCAAGCCACACTAATTCAAAATCACTCTATCAGGGTTGTACAATGATAGTAGTGCCCAGTGATACCCAGTGATACATCCCTTGGAGTGGATCAGTCTCATCCAGGCACTATGACTGTATGTGTGCAAGTATGTGTGTTTCTGTGTATGTACATCTCTAACTTTTCATTTCTTTCTCTTTATGTACTTAGAGCAGGATGGAGACAGGCAGAGTAGCCTGTCCCTTTGCTTCGTGCCCCAACAGTATGCCCAACCTGAAATCAGTACAAGGTAGAACTGCCAAGTGTACAACGAGCACAGAGTATGCCTGGGGATTGGAGCGGGAATACAATTTTCTAGTGTCTGGAGCATTGATAAAGTAGAAGTGCCCAGGCATTACAGCAACGTGTTGAAAGTGAACACCTGAATATTCTTTTTGCAGGAGTTGCAAGGGTGGTTCTGACCCACATCCCTAGACTAGAAGCCCGTATTGCAAGGAAGAGCCGTCATAGGCCTTCAGATATGAGCATGGTACATCCTCATGAGTGGATCCAAAGCAAACTCTTTGACAAAAAGGAAGAGACAGATATGGTGCCTGCATTAGTGGGTTGTTAGGTAGGCATGGGGATGGATGGCGAATACTGGTGGTCTCCTCATAGAAAAGGAGGATACCCCAAATTTCAGATTTCTACACTAGTCACATCTTGTTTCAGATGTAAAAGAGTCAAGTATGGGGAGGGACAGAAAACACGATGGAAAGAACCCTAGAATTAATAATAAAGTGTGTACATAATTTAGATTTTATCCAAGTAACAAAATGTAGGTTAAACATTTCATGTAAGTCCCTTTTTTTTTATTTTTTTTTTTTTTTGGTTTTTCGAGACAGGGTTTCTCTGTGTAGCTTTGCTCCTTTTCCTGGAACTCACTTGGTAGCCCAGGCTGGCCTCGAACTCACAGAGATTCACCTGACTCTGCCTCCCGAGTACTGGGATTAAAGGCGTGCACCACCACCGCCCGGCTCATGTAAGTCCTTTCTAATTAGACACAAAGCTGTGGCCAGGGATATATAAGACAGAGCTCAAGGGAAAAGAAGCCCTGTGCAGTTGATTTGACTGTATCCCCCAGCTGGGAAACACGGCTGCAGTTTTTAGGATCATATGGTGGTTAGAATGGAATTCACATTTTATTCCTATCTTGTGTTTTTTTGGGTGGCAAGTTTCTCCAAGTGCATTAAGTTCAGTTGCCCAGTTGTTACTGTGGGGTGACAATAGCTTACCCATGGCTCTGTTAGGGTGATGACAGCACCCATCATGGGGTCTTGCACAGCCTGGTGTTGTCATCACTACTTAGTGTGTGTGTGGGGGGGGAAGGGGCTCTCTTTCCTGTATTCTTTCTTTCTGCTCTCTCAGCCCAGAAGCCCAACAGCCTACACTGTTCTGCACCTTTGACTGGTCTGTTTGTTGTTGTTGTGACTTTTGGAAAATGAACAGAACAACCCAAACACCAAGGCCTTTACCAAGTGTCATGCTTTGAAAGTGTTCTGAAGTTAAGTTCTAGAACAAAGAGAAGCGTGGGTAAGGAAATCCATGTCTTTCTGTGCCGTGTTTCGATCCTGTTTATAACTTAGGACACTTGCTTTGCTCACTAATCGGCTTTGAGCCACTGGCTGTGATCGTGTAAGATTTAGAGACCCCAAATGAAGCTTTCCCACTCAAGATCTAATTTATTTATTTATTTACTTAGTTTTTATTTATTATGTATACGGTGTTCTGCCTGCAGGCCAGAAGAGGGCACCAGATCTCATTACAGAGGGTTTTGAGCCACCATGTGGTTGCTGGGAATTGAACTCAGGACCTCTGGAAGAGCAGCCAGTGCTCTTAACCTCTCAACCATCTCTCCAGCCCCTCAAGATCTATTTCTTTACTGGCCTCTCAGGGGCTCTCTTCCCTCTTCTCAACCATTTTAACATCAACCCTATTCTTTTCAAAGAACTGGGCATAGTGAAAAATGCCTCTAGATTATGGGAAAGTGTTGCTGATTCATTGTAACTGCTTAGCAATGAGTCAACCACAATACACCACATCCCAGGGAGGTTTTTAAAAGCTGTTTAGCAACTCTGCTCCCAGCTTCTAGCCAGGCAGCTAGGCTCTGCATCCTGATCAAGGGAGCAATGCCATGTCACATGCTACCGGATAGGTTCCAGCCCCCAATTCTCTATGGATCCTTGGGGGTTGCGAAGGCATCCCACATGCACATGGCTGTGGTTTTTCTCATCTTGCATTCATCACCCCATTCAGGAAGACGGATTTTTATTATGCAGCAAAACTGCTGCTGCAGGATAAAATGCTGACACAAAGCAGTCGTCCAAACCAAGTATAAAAGCACAGAAAATAGACCTGAGGTAGGTTTCAGGTCCTTGCGTAAAAGTGGCTGCTGTCAGAGAAGTGCTTTACTGTGCAGTTGTAACAAATGGTTGACTGCAGAGAACAGGCTTGCCTCTTTCAAGGAAAGGTGCACGGCGAGGGTCAGAACACAGAGGGACTCCTGTCCTTCTTGACTAGATTACACCACCAGACTTCCAATGACTTGGAAGGAATTGTGTCAATAGCACTCCATCTTGAGGTTGAATATCAATCTTGGCTATACGAGCATCCACAGGTGTTTAGTTAGTAGCTAGTAAGTACAGTCAGCCAAGTAACAATATACAAACCCAAGGAGATTCAAAGGTAAGTGGACACAGACCATCCCCAGCTCTACCAGTTCATTCATTACCGTCCCACAGTTAACAGTCTTTAGAAGAACACAGCCAGAATCTGAAGCTCACGTGTGTGAAGACTGCTTCTCAAAGAACAATTTTTTAACGGGATTTTACTCAAACTTTCAGTCTTCTCTAGGACATCAGGAACACAGAACTGGTACCTGCCCACAAGAAAACCTTACTTACATGGAGGCAAAACTAGGTTACCTTGTGAGATAAAGCTTTTATATTTCACCCCAAATTATATGTGCTCCAAATAGAGAAGAATAAATGATAAAACAGGAGATAGGGAGAAGGGGGCATTCTTGAGAAGTGAAGGGTTCCAGAAGGGGAGAAGAGGCTTAATTTTTGTACTTGGCTGATGCAGGATTACAACAGGGATTGATGATGGCATCCGGCCTACAGATGTTTTCTATTATTTTCATTGATTAGAACTCAGCCATGTGACCATGCCTATCTGCATGGAGGTTTGGAAATGTTTGTTGAGAGACTAAGGAAGCAGTTTTGGTGGACATGTGGCTCCTACATTGCCTTCTAGTTTGAGTAGGTTGAACTTTGTAGTATACACAGTGTTGAGCCATCCTCAGCTTTAGCAAAGATGAAAGTGTGCTAATTGGTGATGAAAGTTCCATAAAGCTACTAACTCTTGTTATTCTCATAGCTACATCCTAAGCATATATATGGTCATCTTAAACAAGTGTGTAATAATACAATGGAATGATGGATAGGTGCTGGAGAGGAGTTCTTTATGGGTGGATCTGTCTCAGATGAATGAGTGGAAGAGTCAAATCAGGAAAGCCACTTTGAAAGTGCTTATGCAGATTTGATAGAGTCTGAGGTAGACCAGTTACCCTAGAATATGTCCAGTTTTAGAAATGTTTGCTTCTGATATTTTAACCCAGTTAGTATATAGCTTAGCCACGGGTTGTAGTTAAACCAGGATCTCCTCTGAGCTGAAACTGTAGAAGCAGGTTGTGAGCTTGCAACTGTGTTCCTAGGAAGGGCCGGCACTTTCTTTGGAGGCATTAACTGGAATCAGCCTGGGGACTTGGGCTGTGCCGTAAGACTGCAACCCAAACAAAATAAAACTTGACTAAGCCAGCAAACCCAGACTGAAGTTCAAGTTACTTTAACAGACTCTAGGGAAACACAAAGTGCAGTTGTATTAGCTATGCAAAATTTGCTCTTTGACCTTACAGCCAGGAAAGTTACCCGTGCACGCAGAATCTTCCGCCAGCATTGCAAAGTGTTGGACACAGTAACTTTTAGCAATTATGCAATATTTTAAAACTTTTTTAATTTTAAAATATACTTTAAAAATAGATGCTGATCCAACAAGAACAGAGGGTATCAATGAAAAGACTGTGTTGTCATGCACCTAAGAGAGACCAGCACACAGACAGCCTTGTACAGCCAGCAACTCAGAGCTTAAGAAACTGCTCACAGATGAATTCCGTAGAAATCAAAAGCAAGGGTCAGCACCGTCCTGTCCTCCCTCTGGATATAACCTCTGTGTCTTGTGCATAAGCTTGGGCCATGTCAGCGGCTTGCCCAGACTCATGTTACCCACCTCTGAAGTCTGATGACAGATTTCTAACTTCAGGTTTATGCAGAGTTGAGTGAGAATTCTCAGAACAACCCATGATTCTTGGGAGATTTTTAATGATTCTTGATCTGGAAATAATATAAAAACAGGAGAGTGTTTTGTGGTATTTTTGCGCGTTTTGTATTGGTTTAGGGAGCAATCCAACATTAAAGAGGCTTAAAAATAACAAATCTTTATGAAGACTTAACATGGCCTCTCTCTCCTTTTTTAAAAAAATTCTTTCCCACCAAAAAAAGACACTGCAATAATGAAAGTGACTAGAACAGTTAAGGAACACAGAAACAAAGGACAGGGCAGGCTAGGTTCGGGAGAGGTGACTGCCAATAGGATCCCCACAGCCAAGGCTAAAATGTCTGCTGCTTGTGCAGACAGGGCTGGGAAGGGTAAGAGGAAGTGACTGCAGCTTGGGCTTTCCTTCACAGGGCCAGGGCTCTTTGGGCCCAAGATTCTCACTGACCAAGGTCTCTTGAGATATGAACTCTCCATCTGAGGTAATGGGGACCTGCAAGTCCACTAGTTAGTCCTCCAGCTCAAATCCCAGGGAACCTAATCTTAGGAAGCAGAGGAAGTGCTGAGTGAATGTCCAGGGCATGGCCATGCCAAGAACCCCAGTGCCTCAGACCCATTGAGGAATGGCTAGTTGCCACCCTCACCCCATCTCATGGAGGGTGGGGTGGGATTGAGGCATATAAGGAAATGGCAAAGCCTTCCCTTCTGGTTTGTTTGGGGGTGCTGATAGTGCATGCATAAAATGTCCATTATAGCTTTCTGTCCTGGAATATTTATGGTCTGAGGACTGCTTCCCTGCAGAGGCTGCTCCTACTAAGCCTGGAAAAAACTTCTCTCCTTGATGCAGCTATCAAACACAAGTCCTTCCTCCATGTTTACCTGTGTGTAATAACCCCATATCCCTGTCCAGCTGTACACAATAATCCTGCCTCCCTATTCAACTGTATATAATAAACACGAGGTGCTCCTACGGTATTGCAGTTTCTCAAGCCGAGAGCCCAAACCACGTGATTCCAGCTTTTCTGGGTCAGTGTGTTCATCTGCCTATCTTTTCTTCATTCCTCACCTCCCAGTCAGATCAGTCTCTGGAGGCCAAACAAGGACTTGGCACCAGTTCAGTAGAATCCTGTTTGCCTGGTGATCTATTTACCAAATTTACCTACTTTTGAAACATAAGACTTTATTCATAAAGTTCATATAGCGACTTGTATTATGTTGGGACAGTTTTCATGTCAGCCTTGCAGGTTTGTTAGATGTGAACTAACTGGCAGCACTTTTAGTTTTTCTTGTTCCAGCTTTCTGAATATTCAGACACAAGTCACTGAGACGCCATGGTCCAGATTGATGGGAGGGGTCTGTGTCTCTGCCTTCCAAAGGGAACACGGAGACCAATAAGCAGAGAAATGGCGAGGGCTGCTGGGTCAAGAGGATGAGGAGTTCTTGGGGTTAGAAAGAAGGAGTACAAAAGATACCCAAAGTCTTCAAAACTTCTGCTTTAGGCCTCATAGGCTCTTCCAGCTCCTCCAGTACCAGCCATTACAACGTTATAACTAGTGAAATGAATTTTGTCAGTGTTCAGCAGACAAGGAAATGGTCCTCCTGCACATTGACTTTCAGAGCATCCACTTTCAGAAGGTGGGCTGCCTCCTCTGGCTGAACCAACATTGGGGCGTCCTCCAATGTTGAAGAGTTCCAGAAAGCTTCACGGGAAGAAGAGGCTTAATTTTTCTCCTTGGCTGATGCAGTATTGACAATGGGGATTGATGATGGCATCAGGCTTACAGATGCTTTATATTATTTTCATCGATTAGAAACCAGTCATGTGATCATGCCTAGCTGCATGATTTTAATGAGGAAAATCCCATTAAAAAATTGTTCTGGAAGCAGAGACTAAGGGTTAAACCTTACTTCAGAAAGATGGGAATCAGAGAGATCAAAAACGTCTTAGCAAATAGGACCCCTTTGCTTGGTTAGGGGATGGGTGACAAGAGGTAGTGACCATTAGAACAGTCCCTTCATCCTGGATTCAGTTGGATCACTGGCCTCCTGTTGTTATTGTCTTTGTTTGAATTTTCCTCATTTTAAAATGGTTTCATATCCTAGGAAAATCGAGATGGTTGGTTACCCTAAGCCTACTCCAAAGCGAAGCTTGAGAAAGGAAATGATAAAGAAAGGTGGTGGGTGTTGGAAGGAATGCTATCTGCAACCATGTTGCTGAAGGTGATCTTTTTGTAGCTGGAGTCTGTCGGGCCGACAGGGCAGATGAAGGAAATGCTTGGGCAGAGTCCCAATCTAAGACTCAGAGTGAGCTGATGAGTCAGTGCGGGGACCAGATACTAAAGAGAGGCCTTATTGTTTGCTCTGGACATCTTAGCTGGATCACCTATGTGCACTGACTTTTCTAAATATGCCTTTTTTTCTCTCTTTTCTTAGGGAGGCAGGACACAGTGCGTGAGAGAAGTCTGTCCCATTCTCTCTTGTCCCCAGCACCTTAGTCACACACCCCCAGGACAGTGCTGCCCCAAATGTTTGGGTGAGTGACAATTTCCAGGTCAAAGAACAATGTAATTTCTTGTCGAAGTTTCTGCTGAGTGTAAATGTATGTTGCTTCATGGCCTAGTGGAGACAACTGCTCCTTCTAACTGTGTGAGTAGGCTTTGGCTCTTACCTGAGAGCTGTTCAGAGGCTGCTCTTCTCTTGGCTTCTGTTGTTTCTGGAGCCTGGCACGCAGCTCCAACTTGGCTAATGTCCAGTGGGGTGAGAATAGTGCTGAAGAAAGAGTCTCTAGCTGGACACGTGACTGTTAGGAGTGTGTAGTGAAGGCATTTGGAAGTAAATGTATGGAAAACTGCAGACTAGTGTTTCCTGAGAGCCCAACGCACACAGGAGAACAGGATGCCAGGAAGGAAGAAGCTTGCAATGAACAGCAATTGACCTTGATTGGGAGGGAGTATCTGTTACACCATGGAGCCTTTACTACAGACCAGGTACTGTACACAGGTTACATGATTTTTCTCAATGAGTCTTCTCAGGAAACTGAAATACAGAATAGAATTCCCATATGTCACACTAGCACTGTTATTCGTTTTAACCCCCTGAGAAGAAGGTATTCCACTAATCTGCAGAGATCCTCAGGCAAAGCTGGTAATGTCCCTTATCACTGCTGGTTTGATTTTTGCTGATTGTTTCTCTGGATCTCTCTATTATTTCGTTATGGTTTTAGGCATCCTTTTCTCCGATTATCACCTCCAGCAGTCTTCACATCCTCTGGTACAATTGAATCAAGGCTTGTGTAGCACATTTCACTGAAAGTTTTCAGCCAGCATGGGGGATTATTTTACAGAGATGTAGAATGAATATCATGAAATGCAATATTAAACCTCCTAGTTCATGGACTGCCTTAATTGTTTTGTCTTGGGGAAGTTTTCACTGCATGTCTCTTTGAACAGGCTTCAGCTCCTGTCAGTTCCACCCATACCCTTTTTGGTGCCCTCCCGTTTCTTTCATAGCTTGATTTCTCTAACTCCAAGCCATTCTGTTGACTTACATCCCCATTCACAGGTTATCACACCTTCAGTTAGCTTCTTTATACAACCAAACTGCCAAACAAAGACATTGTGTTAAAGTGTTTTCTCCTCTGTTAGGGATTCTCTTGCATTTCATCTAACAGTGTTTGCCGTTCTATTTCATGCACAAACTAATACTTTTAAGCAAATATGGAATAATTTCGGAGAACCAGACAGAACTGGTAGATGCCCTGGGTTAAAGACATTTTCATGTGCTTGTACTTCGTCGGTTGCCAACCCACACGTGCTGCCCTGGGTTGAAACCTGTGTGCTAGATGTTGCCAGGCTGAGGGCATGGTGGAACCTGTGCCATCTAAATGTGAGTCTGCCAAAGAGGCAGTGGTGATTGGTCATGGCCTCGCAGATAAATAATGATGATTAAAGCTTTGAAGAAAAGGCTGGTGATGTGTTGAGTCCATTTAGAAGTTTCTCACATGAGCCATGGCAATTGTATTTAGTATACATTTTACGGATCGTGTGTTTTGAAGATAGTCTACGTAAAGAACAGTAAGTCTGGGAAAACTTAAAGATTGCAATTCCACCAAAGGGGACTTTCTCTTCTTTGGCTAAGCCACAGTGGAATGATGTGGAAATGGCTTAAATCAAGCTGTACACCCAGCCTCTGAACTGCTCCCTAGAATGTTTTGTGTTGGGCCATGATAACTTTGGGATTAAAGTGAGATTTTTGTGTTCTTTTGTAGTAGAAAGAAACATGTCAGCACAACAATAAAAGCAAAAAAAAAAAAAAAAAAAAAAAAAAGAAAGAAAAAAAAGAAAAGAAAAACAGATGAAGGAAAATACCAGGAAACTATCTACTTGCTGAAAACTAAGTGTCATTCAGCTTCTGGCTGAATGGGTACTGACTTGCTCTTAGATTTTCTTCTTGACCAGGATGCCTGCATCTGGAACACTTCTGCCATTTGGGTTGCAGAATTTCCTTCCTCCCTTTGATTATTTTCAATGGAGCATCTTATCAAAGATCAGGATACACAGAACAGTACCTAAGACACCTCTCCAGGTGGCATAGCCCAGGATAATACTGACATGATATCACCATTAACAGTGCTAATAGTTATCATCTGCCATCTGCTGGGAGTTCAGATAAGAGCCAGGCATGTCGTGAAAATTTATAGCCATAGTTCTAGGTATAATTCACATTTTCGTGAGGGATCAGCTAAGCCTGTGGTCACATCTAACTCAGGAAATAACTGTTGTAGTATCTGTTTCTTCAGCAATCAATCAATAGATCAGTCAGTTCAGAGATCCATCCATCATCTATCCATCTACTCCCATTTATACAATATCCATTTATGCAATAGTATTGAGTAGAATAATAGTGGTATCAGCAAAAGGCTGTGTAATGGTTGAAAAGTGTCCATGTATTCTAAGAGATGTAAGGTCCTCTGTGGAGGAAATGTAGTCTCTAACCATGAAGAAGAGGTATTATAATTGGTTTATGAGCAAGATTCCACAGAGATATTATAATTTTGTTTATTTTTGGGACAGATTCTTGCCATATAGCCCAGGCTGGTATTGAACTTGTGTTCATCCTGCCTGTGCCTCCCAAGTACTAGAACTGTAAGCATATATTACCATGCCCACCTCTCCATAGATATCTCTCTATATATTTATCTTATTAGTTATTTGAGAATTTTGTGTGGTGTGTTTTGATCATATTCCCTCACCCTCTGCAACTCTTCCTAGATCAACTCCCACCTTCCCTATCCACTCAACTTTATGTCCTTTAAAAAAATATCCAAGGCCAATTTGTACTGTGCAAATATTCTTGGGTGTGTGGTTTTACAAGGAGTACACTCTTAGAGAAAAACTGACTCTTCTCCCCGCAGCTAACCATTCCCAATAGCTCCTCATCTTGGGATGGGGTTTCATGCCCAGCTTCCCTCTCCATGCTGGGATTTGGTCTAGCTTGGGCTTGCACAGGTCTTGTGTATGCTGTCCCAACTGCTGTGTATTTATATGGACAGCTTCCTGCTATGCCAAAAAATACTGTTTACCTATAGTCATCCAGCACCTCTGGTTCTTACACTCTTTCTGCCTCCTCTTCTTCTAGGAGCCCTTAGCCTTTGGAGGAGGAGGTACAGTATATATGTTTCATTCAGAGATGAGCATTCCACAGTCTCCTATTTTCCGTACTTTGGCCAGTTGGGAGGTCTATGTTAGTCACTATCTCCTGCAGGTAGAAGCGTCTGTGATGAGAGTTGACAGATGTTTAATCTATGGCCATAATGATTAGTCACATTAATACCATGTCTATTTAACAAAATAATAATAGTACATTCTCCCCCAGAGTCTATGACCTTTCTAGCCATAGGGTTTTGGCCTGATAATGGTGCTAGGTATAGATTTAATCTTATGGAGTGTGACTAAAATTGAATCAAAAAGTGGTTGGTTACTTCAATGATATTCTTGACACTTTTGCTCCAGTGGGAATGTCTTGCCAGGCCATTCATTAATGTAGCTTTACATCTGGGTAAGAATGAATATTAGTTTTCTCCTCTGGTAGTATGAATAGCATTGTCCATTACCATGAAAGCTAGCAAATAGGAATGAAGCTTCCAAATCAGTACTAGCTTAATTGTTTCATGTTACAGTCGTCAAGGATGTGTGTCTTCAACAATAGTCCTCAAGTCCTAGAGGGTAGCCAAGAGCACTGGCAAAAGTCTGTACTGCTTGTGGGGGTAGTGTAGGTCTATGAGACCTCATTAGCCAACAACCCACAATAAGTAACCTATTCCTGGCACTAGTCTCTTTTGTTAGCCTCTGGTCTCTTATAGAGGTATTGTTCTGGTATAGGTATGGTAAATTCATTCTCTCTCTCTCTCTCTCTCTCTCTCTCTCTCTTTCATGTGTATACAGAAGTAGACTTCCATCTGAATTTTAAAAAAGACTTTAGGGATATTTATCCCTCCTCATATTAACTGCTCTCCCTCCACCACTCCAATTTAACTCTTCCCATTCCATTATTCCCTATTAATACTTTTTATAACAATGTGTTCTGTCCCCATCCCCTAGAAAGTCCCTCCCATGTCTCTTTAGTAGTTTTCTGAACTCTGTAGCCATTCCAAATGAAACACAAGTATCTGAAGACTCAAAGCTAGCATCCATATATGAGAGAAAATATGAGGTCTTTCTCATTCCGGGTCTGGGTTACCTCACTGAGAACAATAGTTTCCATCTTCCATTTACTAGCAAATTTCATTTTTAACAGCTGAATAATATTCCATTGTATAAATATGCCACATTTTCCTTATGTATTTATTAGTTGGTAGACATCTATCTTGTCTCCACTCCATGGATATTATGAGTAGAGAAACAATGAACATGGATGAGTGGGTATCTGTATTAGGATATGGAGTCCTTTGTGGATATACTCAAGAGTGGTATAGCTGATCATATGATAGATCTATTTTCATTTATGAGGAGCCTCCGCACTTACTTCCACAGTCACAGCACCAGCGTGCATCCCCACTAGCAATGAGTACGTGCTCTCCTGTCCCTACACCTAGACAGCACGTGCCACTGTTTGATCTCAGTCATTCTGACTGGGACAGGCTGAAACAAAAGCAGTTTTTCATTTGCTCTTCTCTAATGGCTAAAGATGCTGAACATTTAAAAAAAATTTCTTAATTATTTATATGTCATCAGTTGAGAACTCTCTGTGTAGTTCTGTGCCCCATTTTATAATTGAGTTGTCAGTTTCTTTATGTTAAAATTTTTGAGTTACTTGTAGATTGTAGATATTAACCCTTTGTCAGATGTAACCCTTTGGGCTGCCTCTTCCCACGAGTGATGGGATTTTCTGGATATTAACAACAAGAGAAGTGACAGAAAGGATACAAACTCATGAAAACTAAACAACCAAAATCGGGTAAAGGAAAAAAATCAAAAGAAAATTAACATTTCCTAGAACTGAATAGAAATACAAACACAGCATATAAAAATTTATGGGGCACAATTTATTTATTTATTTATTTATTTATTTATTTATTTATTTATTTATCTATCTATCTATCTATCTATTTACTTATTTGTTTGTTTGTTTGTTTAATTTTAGCAATTGTCTGCCTTTTGCCACAAACCATTTGTGGTCAGTTGTGAAATACTTGAAGTACGTGTAGATAAAGTATGGGAAAGGAAAACCAGATCATAATTTTAGAAAATATTTTACTGAACTGTAGTTTTATTTTGCTTCTTCAAGGACAGAAGTATATCTCTGATAGATTGATTAGGAGAATAATGTTCAATTTGTGAAAAATTACCAACACCATTGTTGTAGTAAATATTTTTAAAACTGGCGGGGAAGAGAGATGGCTCAGTGGTTAAGAGCACTGACTGATGTTCCAGTGGATCCAGGTTCAATTCCCAGGCTGTCAGGTTTCTGATCACACCAAACTAAAACAACAGCAACAACAACAACAACAAACTGGTTACAGATGTTTCTTATACTATAATGTTCTAAAACTAGGATGTGTTTGGGCGGAAGTGATTATAATGGGATGGGTCAATCCATGTGATTCAGCTAATGGTTTTCTGATGCTCCAGAGTGACATCAGAGGGGTCCTTGGAGGAAATGAATTTTATATTTTTCTGAAAGTTAAAGAGTCTCAGGATGTAGTTGGGCACATAAGAATTACCTGTGTTGATTGGGATGTTATTAATGGTGATGGGCTAGGGAAATATCTCAGTGGGCAACAGTGTTTGTCATGCAAGTATGGGGACCATAGTTTAGATTCTCAGAACTCAGGTGGTAAGCAGATTGACACTGTGGCTAGTATGTAATCCCATCTTGTGGGGATAGAGACAGGGGACCCTTGGAAGTAGCTGTCTACACTAGCCTAATCAGTCATCTGGATACAAATAAGAGAACATGCCTTAACATATAAAATGGAGAGAAATTGAGAAAGGCACTTGATGTCAACTTATGGCACCCACATGCATGCCCACATACATACACATGTGCACATGTGTGTACGCACGCGCACACACGCCCACCACACATACATATACTAGCCAAGAAAACACAATGATTGTGCTAAATTTTGTCTAATCATGGACAGTTTTTAGTTGTATACTTTAACATTATCATTGCAGATAGAGGTGGTGGTGTGAGGCAACGGCACTTTGATGCCACTTTATGAGTGAAGTCAGAGACCCCGGAGTGATCGTACCCAAGGTCATGAAGGAGTCTATAGATGGAATCCAAAGCATAGCTCACTGTTATCTTCTGATGTCTGGCCAGTTTCTTCCTCATGATGAAACCCAGTTGATTTAGTGTGGTTCTGCACCCTTGACCTCCCCTAGGAAGAGAACAGTTTTTCTTAACTCCTATTAGTAGTATTTCCAACAACTGTAATTGTGAGAACAGCATTTAGTATATGTGTAGCTATTCTGGACCTACTGATAAAGATTCCATCAGACCTACTAATGATGAATGTTAATCTTTCTTAAAAAGAAAGAGGAATTTGGCTATAAATTTCTTCAGTGAACATAAATTATCAGTTTCTTAACTTAGTCTTTAATTAAAGAAACTTAAACCATTTTGGAGATGGTTCCTGAATTAACTTTCCCTTTTATGCCTTTGTGTAATTTCTTTACTGATCTTATGTGCTTATCTATTTAGGCCATTATAGTGAAATGACATTGACAGGGTCGCTTTCAAACAGAAGTGCAACTCTAGAGTCTGCAAAGTCCAATGTCAAGGTTCCTACAGAGTCTTTGAGCTTTTCTTCTTAGCTCATAGGTGTTCCTCTTGCTGTTCTTCACATGGTGGGAGGAACAAGGAGTGTTTCTTGGGTCTGTTACATGAAGACATTTTGGTGAGTGCTCCCTCTAATGAGCTAACCACCTCTCAAAGCTCTCACCTCTTAATATGATTGCTCGGTGCTTAGGTTTCAGTGTATGAGTTTTGTGGGAACACAAACCATTTAGACCATAAAAGATGCTATTTCTTGATAATCCTGAGGCTATCTTCTTTTTTTTTTTTTTTTTTTTTTTTGGTTTTTCGAGACAGGGTTTCTCTGTGTAGCTTTGTGCCTTTCCTGGAGCTCACTTGGTAGCCCAGGCTGGCCTCGAACTCACAGAGATCCGCCTGGCTCTGCCTCCCGAGTGCTGGGATTAAAGGCGTGCGCCACCAACTCCCGGCCGGCTATCTTCTTGATTCTTTCTACCTACAGCCTCCCTCTCACTGGTGCTACTTTGAGGGGTATTGTTACTTGTTGTCTAAGGGACAGCAGAATCAGTCACAATGTCTAGAACTCACCATGTTATGCTGAAATAATCTTCACTCCATATGAGCTCCACAAGGCAGCATATGTCCACTATGGTAAACAGATAGTTTGTTGAATCTGCAAAGTTCATTGTGGAATCAAACTTTTATACAATGGCTCTTCAAATTGGTAATTCCTGGGGACCTCCTGGTATATCTGACCCAAGGCTCCATTTTTGTACATCACATTTACCTGGCCTTGTGAGAATGTTCCACAGCCCTGTGATGTAATTATCAATGTTAAGATGGTAAGATGGGATATGTCTGATTTCCATCATGCTTACATTGTGCTTGCTCTTGCTTCCCTATAGGTCAGAGGAAAGTATTTGACCTTCCTTTTGGGAGCTGCCTGTTTCGCAGTGATGTATATGACAATGGATCTTCATTTCTCTATGATAACTGCACAGTATGCACTTGCAAGGTAAGGGGGCTCTAAGAGGCTGTGGCATTACCCAATGAGCTTGGATTGCAGTGTAATTGTAGGCAAACATGATAGCATTTTGTTCATCAGGAGGAATCATTGTTGATGCCATTTGAAGAATATAATCTTACTCAAGGTCACAGAGGAGATGTAGAGGCTGTCCTAAGCATTCTCTATAGTCAGACAAATACAGATGGCCCTGTTCAAGGGCTACACCTATCTGAAATAAATTCTGTAGCACATCTAATAATGAAAATAACTTTAATTGTATTCAAGAGAAGAAAAAGGCATGGCTTTACAGTTCACTACAGAGATAAACCGATCAATTTCAAAACCCATGGATATTCTCGTGAGGTGATGCCCACCTTACATGGTTTGCATGATCCTGTGCTAAACATACAACTCCCTCTATGTACAGTACTTTATGTAAACATACAGAGCATCTCCTTGTGAACTTGGTCTCCATGCCCATAATTTCACATCTATACTGAAATCTCACAGGCCACGGCTTTCTCTTGGAAATTGAAACTGAGCCTTTGTTGAAACATGTTAGCTTCCCAATTCTCTTGCTTCAGGAACTGCCTATCAGTCTACAAATGGGAGCTAGTCATGCTAGTATTTACATCACTTTGGGTCTTAATGAAACTTTGAGACATAATCAGGCAATGTGTCCTATTTTAGCTAGAGTACTAGAATGAATACTTTTCCTGAAAGTGGTGGGCTTATCACAATGTGAATTTGTGGACATTTTTGGGAAAGTGGATACTTAAAGAGTCAGCCATGTCTTCATTACTGTTCTATTGCTGTGAAGAGACACTATGACCAAGGCAACTCTTATAAAAGCATTTGATTGCAGACTTGCTTACAGTTTCAGAGGGTAAATCCACTATCATCACGGTGGAAAGCAGTAGCTGAGAGTTTTACAACCTGATCTACAGGCAGCAAGGGTAGGAAGACAGGGCCTGGCAGGGCTTTTTAAACCTCAAAGCCCACCCCCAGTGACATACTTCCTCCAACAAGGCCCCACTCCCTAATCCTTCTGATTTTTCTCAAAATCGGGACTAAATATGTAAATATATGAGTCTTGAGGGGAAGATGCTCTCATTTAAGCCACCGAAGATGGCATTCATTGTGATAACCAATATCCCTTTCTGTCTGTAGAGCTTCCCTCTCCAGCAGCCTCATCCTGTGATCTTCCTAATTTCTAGGGAAGGTGCAGGAAATCTGAACAAGCTCTGTTCATTTAGAAAGTGAAAGAAGAGCAGGAAGAAGGAAATGCATTGGTCTATAGTGATCTGGGATTTCTTGTCCCCCTGAGGAAGTACATTGAACATCAAGTTATAGGCCAGTAGAAGCAGGACTGGGAGTGTGCCACATCCTCATCTGCTCCAGACATTAGTCAGGAAACATGTTCTGAAGTGGATGAAATGTTTATTGCACCATATTAAAAGCATGATGCTAGGAGAGTACAATGTGGAGCCATTGTAGGTTGTTAGAGGAAGGCTGCGAAGGATGCCTAGGAGGGGTGAAAGTCATTTTTAATTTCTAGTCTGCCTTTGGGCCTCCAGGACTCTACAATGGTGTGCAAGAAGAAGTGCTCCCAGCCTGGTGTCTGTGACAATGATGGGGATGCCTGTTGTGAAGAGTGTCTCCTACGAGTGCCTCCAGATGATGTTAAAGTATGCAAGTTTGGCAGCAAGATTTTCAGGGTATGTATGCTATCACAAGTGTCATGAACTGTGGGAGCCATTATACGAGAATGGCCATTAAAATGTTCCAGTTTTATGTAATCTATACATTTAAAAACACACATGTATATTTGATATATTAATTTACACATGTGTGTGCATGTGTGTGTGTTAAAATCAAGGACCTGGAAGACTCTAAATGTGTCAGTGTTATTGCTCTTTCTATATGTGATCAGCCAATGCCTGAAGCTCAGCTGAGCAGGCCACATGGCTGGTGTGTTTATGGTGCTCAATTGCCTGAGAACATCTTGTTCACTTGAGGATGCTCAGTGCACCTTGTCAAGATCATTACCATGGACAGATCCTGATAGATCTATTATTAATTAGATGCTTTCAGCAACATTCTGCAGATTTCTTTAAACAACTGGCTCACTTCAAGGTGTTCAGATGAGGATGCTTACAATGTAAGTGACCAGCATAAGTTTGAGAGTCCAACTCCACGCTACTCAAAGGCTTGCTTACTGGCCATCCAACTCTGCCTGAAGTGTGCTCTACATTGTTTTCTGGTGATCTTAAGTGGAATACTAACCACTTAACTTCAGGAAGTAGGTACTAGCTTAGTTCAAACTGCCTCCCCTCTCTTATCTAGCATGTTTTCCTTAAGGATGAGAGAGAGAGACTCTGTATCAAAGACATGCTTGATGACAGCTGGGTGCATCTAGACCCTTAACAACATGTCAGATGTGGAGGCTCCCTCTGGCTGCCAATCCACTGACATGATTGAAGACAGGTCTAGATTCTTATGGACCCTTCAAGAGAGAAGACAATGAATTATGCCCATTGGAGGGGTCATACAGCAAGTTTTCAGAGACACTCACTTAAAATCCTCTTTATTCAAAGCCGTCACTTGTCCCTAGAGCACCAAGATAAAATCAACTCCTCTCATGATAGTGCTTTGGACAAAACACTTTCAAGTCACTTTATAAAAAGGTTTCTTTTAGTACCTGGGGCTTAAAGTACTTTACAGAGACTATGAGCCCTGGGAATATTTGCGCATAGAACATTGATAAGTTCAATGCCCTTTGAAGACAGGTTTAGTTAGTTCTCTCTCTCTCCTAAAAGGAAGCAGAGGGTGCACAGTCCTTAAAATATCTTCAAAACCTGAGAAGTGAGCGGATGCACCAAAGATCTTGAATCCACGGGCCTGGAAAGGAATCCTCATTTTGTCCTCAGATCTGCCTGTTGTCTGATCTTTCCAACTTCAGTCTGTCTCTGCCCGATGTGTTCTGGATCAGCATCTGCTAACTGCATGCTATAAATCCAATGAGCCCAATACATTTATCAAGTATCAACACATTCTGTCTAAGCAAGAATCTAGTCTTCAAAAATGTGTCCCAAAATGCTATCCTACATTTTTGGAGGAGAGTGGTAGCCAGGCAATGTACAAGCTATGCGTGTCTCCAGGGCTAGTCTGTCTGGGCTCTGTGTGTTCAAATGGCTGCTGACCAGGTATTTGCCTGGCCGATGTTTGATAATTTCTGTTCTTTTCAAGTCCTGGGTGGGTTAGGGGCACAGCACAACTGGGCTTATATCACCATGCCTAAACATCTCAGTTAACTGTGATGCCTGAGATAGCAAGTATTTCAATCTCATTAAACAGAAGAAAGTTAAGATTTTGTTCATAAATCATGTAGGGAAATTAATACTTCCTTGTCTTCCAGGGTGAAAGTAGAAAAACACATAAGCACATGAGGGGTGAGATGCAAACACGACTTGGTTAGATACAGAAAAACCTCCACATTTTGGAGCAAGATTCTTTCACCCCCAAAACACACAGTGCCTGAAATCCTCCCTAACCCCCGTGTTAAGTTGATTACATATAGAGGCCCCAGAGTCACTTGGGCTAAGCTGTGTGACTCAGGCAGGGTAGGCATGCTCTTCTCAATCAGGACATTGTAACCCACTGGCTCAGCTCCTGCGACCCCCACCTGATAGCAGAATCTTGTGCTGTGTCCCACAGGATGGAGAGATGTGGTCCTCCGTCAACTGTAGCATTTGTGCTTGTGCGAAGGGGAAGACAGAGTGTCGCAGGAAGCAGTGCATTCCTGTCAGCAGCTGCCCACAGGTATGATGGGAACTCAGCTTTACTTTCTCGTTACCTTCAGAAATGCACAGCCCATGCCATTTTCTGCAAAGACCGTCAGGCAGTCTGAAAGCTTACAGATACCCCAGCAGCTGTAGCCTCTTGTACAGCTTGCCGACTCCTTCTTGCCATCCCCACCTGGAGTCCAGCATTGTGTGACAAAACTCGCTTCCGGTTCTTGCTGCAGTCTGCCCACTTTCGACTGGCTTCCCCCGCTCTCGCTGCCTAGACCTTGTTTGCTGTTGTTGGATTCTCCACTTAACATCATAACTATGTTTCGCGTCCCCCTTCTTCTTTCTTTTTCCCTCTCACATCTCAGCTTTCTCCTCAGAGCCATGATAGCATGTGGTTGTTTAATAGTAAATTCCCCAGGAGGATTTCCTTGCCTCGCAGAAGCCCCAACTCCACTGCAGAAAATTCCTCTCTAGCCCTGGCCTTCATTGGAGCCTCACATGGAAATAGCATCCTTATGGAAATACCTCTTTTCAGAAGCCCACAGCCCGGAGCCTTGAATAAAGCTGCCATTATCTTCGGAAGCGTGGGCTCCATTGAATTCACCTCAGCAACTTGAAACCTTTCAAGGCTTTGTACGTTTTGGGAAAATGTCAAACCTATTCAGTACCTTCTAGTGAATGAAGAAAACATATCTATATATTCAGAACATGTCCTCTATTCTCTGTTATAGAAAACTTTTAATTTTATTCACATCTGTTATTATTATAAACAAAAAGTTGCTGTTTTTACTTGAGTGCCAAATGAGGCACAAGAAAACAACAGCTGTTGCCGTTGC
Source organism: Peromyscus nudipes (assembly GCA_902168325.1). Taxonomy (NCBI): domain Eukaryota; kingdom Metazoa; phylum Chordata; class Mammalia; order Rodentia; family Cricetidae; genus Peromyscus; species Peromyscus nudipes. Next base: position 29,814 of record CABHPH010155813.1, read on the forward strand.
ACAACTGAGTTGGGGGGAGGGGACAAGAGGAGAAAAATCCCCTAATTAGTCTTGCTTTAAAAAGCCTCAGACATAAAACTGAAAACTTCCCATAAAAAGAAAAAAAAAAGTAGGTACAATAAGCAGACTTGAACATGGGCTGCTTATAAATATTCATTGGGAAAAATGGAATCACACCATCTCTGCCAGTCCTCGGGGAACCCTCACTGCTAATGAACTCTCCCGGCACATGGTAGTAATAATGGGCTTCCTTATTCTACAAGACAAAACCGGGAAGCAGTGCCAGCCTGGTGGCTTGAGCAACTCGCCTGAGCAGGCCACTGTGGAGTTTCCAGATTCACCCCAGCTCTGCCGCTGGGAGCTGGGTCGGTGGTTTCTGCTGGGAGGTCACGGCTCTGGTGCCTGCATCTCGCTGGTGATCTCGCTGTGTGTGCCACACTCAGGCCGGGAGTGGCCATCCCTCCCAGGAAGGCCTTTGCCCAGCCCAGCCCCCTCTGCAGTTGCTCGTCAGTGCCCTGGCTTGGCTGTGGCCTCCAGAACCACCTTTTTGTTTCCAGGCACCCTTCCAACCTGTGTTCCCCTTCACGCTCCCCCTTCTCAGAGCCAGCACAAGGTCTTTGGAAGATAGTTTAGCTCTACCATGAAATCCTTTAAAAAGAAAAGACAGCAGTTTATTTCGCCTTCCCATCATTGACTGGGGAAATTAAAAAAAAAAAAGATACTAAAATTAGAAAACTAGAAAGAGTCTGTGTCCCCTGCTACATCCTTTTCAGTTACCACACCTCTCTCTCCCCCTCCAGGAGGCTATGGCTGTGTTCCCTGTAAGCCTTCTTGGTAATTCCCCAGGCTCTGGGAGTCCCAGTGGGGATGGGTGAGACCAACCACTCACTATCTTCTCAATATCATCCATGCATATTGAGGTCTTTTCTGTGTCACAGAAATATCCTCACTCCCCCAAGACTTCTCTGCTGAGGTAGGTGCTGAATAGACCCTTCTTCCAGATGAGGCTACAGCGTGTCGTGTCCAGTTTCCAGCTCATTCCACACAGCCCAGGCTGTCTGACCTCACAGTTTGGGCTTTTTTCGTTTCCCACTAAGTTACTAACAGGAGCAGCTCTGCTTTCGTTTTCTGAACAAGGGAAATGGCAGTGTCTGCTGAGATACAGCTGTACGGAATCACCCAATCACACTCGGATAAAAACTTGGCCTTAAACTCTCTATTCCAGTGGGGCAGGGCCTCTGGAGAAATAATTCCATGGGACTGGGCTGATGATCTTCTTTGGCTTTGTCCTTGAGAAATTAAATGAGATCCCCTATGGCAGTGGTTCTTAATCTGTGGGTTGTGATCTCTTGGCGGGGTGGGGGTGGGTGGTGGGGGGGGGGGGGGGGGGGGGGGTGGGTCAAAGGACCCTTTCACAGGCGCTGCCTATCAGATATTTACATTATGATTCATAACAGTAGAAAAATTAGCTATAAAGTAGCAATGAAAGTAGTTTTGTGGTTAGGGGTTAGCACAACACGAGCAACTATGTTAAAGGTTTGCAGAACCCTTTATTATAGCCTGAGAACCACCGCCCTATGGCATTACAGAGTTTAATGTGTCATTGTAAGCTTAGTTGATGAAGAAATGAGAAAGACATGGCTATAGTTCTTTAGTAACAAAATGTCATTTAAAAAGCCAATGGGATTATTTATTTTGAAAATATTCAAGCCTGCTTTGCACACCACTCTCCAGTAGTGAATGAGCTGAGCTCAGCTGTGGGCCTCTGCCCTGGGTCTTGGGCACCTCTCAGTGCGCTTGGCTCCCTTGTTCTCTGTAAAAAGGGGATGAAATCATCTCTACTCAGAGTGTCGCTGTGAATTTCAAATGAGATGAAGCATGCAGTACACACAGCAGTCTGTACTGAATGCAGACCATACGATAGGTCTCGAAGAACTGTGGCATAAAAGTCTGGTAAAAGAACGTAGCCTGTGGAGCCACAGGAAATGAAGTTGACATTTTGTTTCTATCGCCCTGTGTTACATGGCACCAGCTTCTTCACCTATGGAGGGGGATATACTCAGCTCAGAAAGATTTTGCACTTCTTAGTAACAATGATAATCATATCATTAAGCCTTAAAGCTTAGCTCATTAAATCCTCATAAGCAACCCAAGGTCACATGCAGGAGTGGTTCCTTGAATGTTAATCTGCTTCCATATTTCTTCTACCCTGTGATTAATCACTGAGTCAGATAAGAAAAGGCCATTCTCTGACACACGTCTGCAGAGTATGCTTCCTTCTTTAAATGTCACAGGCATTAATAAAAGTGGAAAGACATTTGACTAGAAAGTGGCACCGCATTTCCAGAGCAGGGATGGAAAATTACTCCATACTACAGAGCTCTCCGCTTCACTGCCTGCAATTGCAGAGCAGTGAGTTAGCATGGATGAGTTTGATCTGCAGTGCACAGTGTCCATAGGACGCCTGCATCCTGAACTTGGATTACAGGGTCCAGGGGAGCTTGTCGAGCCCAG